>OMLB01024440.1:123612-134176 GCA_900302555.1 Myripristis jacobus
CGTTTCATTTTAAAATTAATTTTATTTATTTATCGTTTATGGCAGGGATTACTATGCTATTATTATTATTATTGTTGTTGGAAGAATTGGGCACTGTCAGTCCAAACCAGCAAGTGTTGAGCTAGTAAGTAGCCCCCCTTACCAACTTCTAACCTCCCACCCAAGTGACAGGAACTGTGAGGAGAGGAGACAGACATTTCTGCTATCAGCTATTTGGGTAGAAACTAGCATGACTAAGTAAAGTATGACAGTGTGGAATTAAAACAGCAGTGATTAAAAAGCACCATGAAGGGAAAGTCTAGAGAAATATTTCTTTTCTGCTCCAGTGCTTCTGTAAAAACAGAATCCAAGTCCAACAGAGTGGCAAAAGAAGAGTGGGTGACTATATTATTCAAATACACAGTCCAACTTTATGAATTACACGTCTACTGATGGAAAAGCATGATACAATTTTATGTCTCTGAACTTGGTGAAGGAATAGTCTCTGTAAAATGTGGGATAAAGCACACCGAGTTTCATGCTCCTTCATTACTTTTTGGCACCTTAGAAAAGACTGCACTCCCAAGGGAAATTTTGAGAACCCACGAAAGCCTGGAGCTAAACTTTCTATTTGAGCCGTTACCTTAAAACGTTACTCTAAAGCTTGAACAGGAGGTCAAGTGCATCCGTGTACTGCCACCTGCTCAATCAACATTTACCTACTGCAGCATTCACAGTTTGACTTGCTGAGTAAGTGACTGCCTAAGTGAATGATTTCAGGTGAAAAAGCTATTAATAATATATGAGCACCTCTTCTGACTGTCTCCTTCTGAACTGTTCAGCACCTATGAGCAACTCAAAGTGGAAGCAACTGCGATTTTCAGAGCATATTGATTGCATATTCCACCATTTCTCAATCTTTTCAGTCCAACAGACAAGAAAACCGTGGCCTCTTGTGCAGAAACCAATAAACTTTTGGACTGCTGCCTTCAAGCACTTTAATATAAATTAAACCTACCTCGACAGAGGTTGTTTGAAGTAAGGCTTTGATGCACTTTGTTCATGTATCATAAAAGGAATGCAATCTACATTCAAACCACATAAATAGAGGCATATCATGAAAGTGCATCCCTGGCTTCCTGACACATCATTGTTCACCGGCTAGGTGTAAAATGAATACTATCTGAAATAATATATAGATATTTTTAAAAGATCTATCTGTAATCAAGTTAGCATAAATCTCTACTTGTCTGCTTTGACAGCTGGGCTTGACAAATTTAGCTGTGTTGAAATTCAGTTCTCTTGTATCTCTGCCTGCATGGTGATATATAAGGTATTATGGTGTGCATGACCCTAAAAAAAAAAATATCAATGGAGCGATGAGAGCACAATGGAAGCATTCCAATTCTAATCCACTGTTCAAGTGGCAAGCTCTCATGTTGCATCATTTCACCTTGATGTGAAGAGTGGCTGTATCCCCTGCCTGACTAACAAGCTGACAACCAGACATGAGAGCAGATTGAGAAGGGCATTTTTTCATCCTTTATTTCTTTTATGTATGTCTCTCTCTCCTCAAGGGGATAATAGTTCTCAGATAAGCACTCTGGAGTCAAAGATCAAGCTTAAAGGTGAGTGCACTTCAGATATGGTTGAGTCACTTATTCTTTGGGAAAACATAAAACAGAATAACACTCTGCGTAAAATTAGCCTCCATTATTTTTATGTCACCGAGACCTCCGGAGGGTTATTGCTTCACAACTGTACTACAAGTGCTCTCAACTCCAATCAAACTGAGCATTCAATATTGCAAAAATGAGAACACAACCTTAAATTAAATTGAGCTTTGTTGTTAATCCCTGTGATCTTCATACATTCAATTGCGCTGCATTCATATAAACACAAAAAGCCCGAGCATGGCCTTTAATGCAGAGAGATAATGACTCACAAGCTACACGTGATTTCAGTTGATCCACGTCAAGCTTGGTGACTGAAAGTGCAAACCACTGTGAATGTCATCAGACTGTGCTCGCTCAAACACCCATTTCTTTTCTCCATTCAACATGAATATTCACCACAGTTCTCGGAAAGACAGTTAACCTCTATCATATTTTCAGAGAAATGCCGTAATCCATGTTAAATCCAATTTCCTCCAGTATTCCCTTATTTTCGATGGCACAGGATTTGTGAAAGCAGAGACACATTAGGGAAGAGGACTAATGCTGTTAGTGAACAATTACTCTTATTGAATTCTAATTGACCAATTAATTAAAAATCAATGGAATTAGACATAGAGACCCCTGAAGTGATGAAAATATTTCACTTTATGTATCACAATAAAATCTACCAGGGTAGTTATTTAATCCTATCCTACTATACGGATTATTGTCAACAATCCTAATGTTTGACGAGTTCCAATTGATGACATCATGTTCCCATTCAGCACTGCAAGCTATAAGGTGAGCAGAAAACAAAGGCTTACCGGAGAGTGAAGTTTGCCAGCTGGGCAGAGCTGGCCATGAGGATGTAGAAGGTGGCGATGTCGGTCTTCTTTAGTGGCTTGGAGGAAGTCCGTATAACGATGGCGTTGCCCAGCTTGAGTCGAGAAAGGGTTGCCATTCCCTTAGGCACCTGAAGAAGATGCACGCTGCCAATCTTCTGCATGGGAGTGACAGGAACATACTCAGCCTGCTGTCCTGAGCTCCCCCAGCGCCCTCCATCCAGAGAGTTACACTTCCCATTGACTTTGGGCTGAGCTTGGTAGTACAGCTCCACAGGGTTTCCAGCGGACGGGTCCTGTTTCTCCCTGCTGGAGCTCTCTGCCCCTGGAGTGAACCAACCAGGCAGAGGAGCCAACTCAGCCATGCAGGTTCCCCTCTCACCTCCCATGGCACAGGAGCCCCTCACCTCCTGGGTTTGCCAGAAGGCATAGACTGTCACGCACGGCAGCTCATCCACAGCCCCTTCACCCCTGCCCCAGTCCCTTCCTGCCACATAGAAGAGCACCCGCACTTTGGGCTTGGAGGAGAAGACCCTTGGGGTTAGCACAAAGGACTGGACTTTCCAGTTATAGGTAAAGACCCCTGGAGCATTGAATAGACGCACAGAGTGGATTAGGTCTATGGGCACAGGCTGCTCTGTGGACAGAGCGCCATAGCTGGCATTGATGGCAGGCTGGCGGCTGGCTCTCAAGATGACAAAGGGCTGTGTGTGACTCTGCATGCTTGAATTCCTCATAAAGTCCTGCCCAGCCTCCTTCAGGAAGAAGTAGTCAACATCCCGTACTTCGTAGTTGACTGGTAAGAAGAGAGGGAAAGGCACTGGGCTCTTACTGCTGTCTGTCAACTCCTGACTGTTCAAGTCTGTTGGGTAAAAATAGGAGATTACACTAGGCTTGTTATTTATAGCCACAGCATTTTATGAAAATATGCCATGGAACCACAGGTTTGAATAATTGGAATCCATTTGAAATGAAAATGGGATCGTGGAACTCTGCTTCTCTGTACATTGGGGAATAAAATAATACAAAATGTACCAGCAACTTCCTAGGAACTAATACTTGAATGCAAAAGTCAGCTCAGTTCAACTGATCAACTGAGTGGGGCATCAAATTATTACACTAAAAGACCACTGACCTTAAAAGTTAATCTTAAAATTCCCATAGCTGGGCACATAGGGGAAATATTGCAAATTACAACAAGAGAAGCTTAGGAGTATTATAGTTTCTGAGGCAGCTGCACCAGCTGCTGGGATGGAACTGTAGTTTAGCTCTGCGCCTTTGCTAAATATCATCCAGAAAGCTAATCATGTCACAGAGAAATATCATAGCAACTAAATTACCGCAGAAATCCTAGCAGACGCTTTCATTTTTAAAGCTTGTTTCCAGTTAATAAACTGGGCCAAAAAATGATGACAGATTATGTGCTGTTAAAATATAAAATTTGTTTTTAAAATAATGCCTGGGAGTGCTTGAGAATATCAATTAAAAGAACGAACAAACTTTTTGTGATTATATATGGCTGAACTTTTTTTATGAATGTGTTCATGGTCCATTTACCTCTCCCTCTCTCTCTCTCTGTCTCTCTCTCTCTCTCTCTGACTAAAACAAACCTTCCATTCTCAGCTTCAGCTCAGAGACACTCAGCTTCCTTTGTATGGGGACAACAGGTGGGACTGGCACAATTGGCATTAAGGTGTAACCAGCCACCAAAGGTCACAGATGGTCACACCCACATTATCACTGGGCTGTGACCATCTAGCAAGACTCCTACCCTATGAAAAATAAGAGTGTCACAGCATTGTCATGTGAAATGTAAGAAAAGCCCACTATAAATTAGGATGAGAATTCCAGGAAATTGAATCACACCTAATGAAATGGAAATTGTGTTATAACCTGTGCATATTTACACCAGCTCACCAGTTCGTCTACACTATATGAGAGCAAAGTGAACAAAAAGCAAGTGAGAGCATTGGTATGCTTTGATCCCATCGAAAGGCTCGGAGGATAGGCATCTGCCTCTATGGAAATGAGCAGACGCAAGGGTCAGCGGGCCCTCACGTGTCCTCATTAGGTGTACATTTTGACAGATTACACAGACTGTGGCAGTTCACCTGAGTGTGCACTGTTTGTTTGGTGGCTAATTGCCCTGCTGAGTGAATTATGATTATAAAATACACTGGTGTTTACTGCAGATTATCTCAGATTGGATGAGGCTGCACAAAACTGGTAAATAAAATGGTAAAAATAAGTAAATAAATAAATAAAGCATTATCATTAAGACTGCCTTCATACATTACAAAACCAAAATTTCAATGACATCTGGCATTTAAGGTTTTTTTTTTTTACTCATCTATCTGTATATGCATTGTTACAAGTGTTTTTATTACAGAGTGATCTGAATCATTGATGATTATTTTTCCACTGGCATGTCGTGGAAATTTTGACTCCCCAAGTGGGCTTGGGGAGTCAAAATCAGTCCCCATATCTGTCATGACTTGTGGCATTTGACAGGCCTTTCCATCATGCCACTGTTGGTTTTACCCTCGAGCGCTGACCATAGTAAAGAGCCTGTAGTGTGGTCAGACAGACACTGCAATGAATCTATGTGTCACAATCATGTCAACATATCAGCCTCTCGGAGGAAGCTAGCAGCATCTGTTTTTCTCTGCAAACACAAGACATGAGTCTCAGTCATGTTCACTGAGTGGCTGAGAGACTGGAGCTGGGAATGGTGCCGTCCCTACGCAGCCTACCAGCGGCCACAGTGACAGATGTGCTGTTTAATACCAGAGTTGGCTGCAGCTCTGACTGCAGTGACAGTGAATAAAAACTGGCTCGCCCATCTCCAGGAGGGGGAACGCACCGCCAGTGTAGCCACAAAGTACTTAACATCCACGTTCATTCCTTTACAGCTGGATTTGATGGGTCATCTGTGCCTTTCTTGTTACTGTTAAAGTTTCATCATCACAGAAAACCAGAGGGGGAACATTCACTCCGAGCACGGAGAACACGCAAAGTTTTAGGGCAGCGTTCTTTGCAAGCAACCACATGCTTTTCCAGCGGTGTTATTTCTGGTATCTAACAACAGGCAGCATAAGGAAAACTTTATTTTTACACCGGCCTATCAACATGATGAGAGCCCTGCCCTCTGCCGATAAACAAGAGAGCAAATCCGCTGCACCAGCTGTTCCAGCCTCTCAAATCACTCATCTTGGAGACCCTGAACCTCTGTTCCTCCTCAGCTAACTCAGAGAGCATCAGTGTCATGATGCCATGCTGCTACACCTCAAGCTTATCTATGTTTTTTTTCCTGCTTTGTTTTATTTATTTAATTATTTATTTCTGTGTTGTTTTTTGGTTGGTTGGTTTGTTGTTGGGTTGTTTTTTTCTGTTGTATGTAGGTTAAATGCTTTTCCAGGGAGAAAAAAAAGAAACAACAAGAGAGTGATTCCCCTTTTAAATCCATATGTCAGGCTTAAAAGCATATGATATTAATCAAGCTGTTATTCAAATGGATTGAAAAGGTTTATCTCTTATATATGTTCTCTGTATAGGTCGATTTAAGAGGGTTGGCGTACTCTAAGCTATCCACTATTTGAAAGTACCTGAAAGTAGCACATGACTGATAGGAAAAAACCTCAGGTTCTGATTTTCCTCACAAAATGGATATTTGGCATTTTGGAATTGAACTTTTCATGTGTATAATAGCTTCCCACAGCGGTGTTGTGTGCTTTAGAAAATATGCAGCCACCTTTTTGATGTTTGTATATATCATTTGCAGTTTTATTTACATGTAGTGGAAGTGGAAATGAAAAATAATCATGGTACTTAACCTTGAAGGGTTTAATATTCCCAGAGGTTTACTAGTCATTATTGTGTGGCTTGTGCAAATAATTCCAATGTTAAGTAACGGCTGTTCTGTTTAAATTAGTATTGTTGATTGTTGATTGTTGATTGTTGAATGTTGATAGAGGCAAAGAACGTACTTCATCAGGTCCCCAATGGCATGTTTTAATGCAGAGGTGATTGTGTGCCTGATGAGCTCCAGAGCAGATTCTGCCCCGGTGTAAAGATTGCATATTACTTCATTTGTTTCAAAGGCAAGTCAACTAACTTCCTCTTTGTACGCTTTTCTTTTACCATTATCACAAATGCAATTAATCTTGTATTATTCTATTAAGATGCACAAGACCTGAGCAGCCATGTTGAATTCTAATGTGCAGTAATGATAATTGCCATCTGTGGAAAACAGCTTGCAGAAGTGAGTTGACTTCAAATTGCATCACAGCAGCATAAAATTCATGTCTACTTTTTAAACTGTAGTTGAGAGACGAACAGGCCTATTTATGGCTCAAAATATCTCCAAATCCCATTTCATGCTGCCTGCACATGGCCACAGCCTCTCATATATGCTGTGTAATCAGACTGTTTTTGTGATTTGTTGTTGTGCCATGTATGACATGACAGTGAATTCACCAAGTATTGGCAACAGCACTGCCGCTTACAGGTCTGGATATGAGCTCTTTCCAGGATAAAAGTTAGGCCGAAACATAACTGAGGCGCCTCGTTGAGAAATCTCTCTGATTAGTGTAGCTGAAGTGCTCTTCAGAGCATCATGCTCCCATCTTAGATGATATAGCTTTATACAGATATACAAACAAGATGTAGCACTGATCATACATGCTTAGGGACTTTGACAGAAATAAATAAATAAAATGGGTGGAGGAGCTGAAATAATAGAGGGGGTGGGGGGAGGCAGGGAGAGAGAGAGAGAGAGAGAGAGAGAGAGAGAGAGAGAGAGAGAGGCTTAAGCCATTGGTGGGGATTGTTATGTACAATGAGACTCTTAAAGCTGCTTTTAAAAATCTGTTTTATCATGATTTTTTTTCCCATTTTTATCATCCCCTTATCCGTATAAATCAGCCAGTCTGCATTCCCTAGAAATAGCCATCTTTAAGGCAGTTATAGGCTTTAAAGTAAATGCCTTTGTGATGATTTTTTTTTCTTTTCCATTATTAGAGTTGGACATTTAGATTATTGCCTGCTCTTTGTTTTGTCTCATTCCTGACCAGTGTGCATGAAAATACTGTACCCCAGTTTTCTAGCAGCAGACATCCATAAGGGAAAGTAATACATCCCAGGGAGAGGGAAAGCACTAAGCATTAAGGCGTAACACAAGTCATAACATAAAGCCATCAAGTCTTTTACTCCTCACTGAGATTCCATCTTAAATGTTTAATAACCTGCTCACTGCTGTTAAACATCTTGGCAGCAAGCAAGATACATATGCTCATGTTGGGCTCATTGATTTAAATAAAACTGTATCACTCTGACATAACATGTGATATTGTGGCATTTATTAAGTTTTTTTTTTAATTCAGACTTTTAGACAAAGTTCTCTCACTGCTGGCATGGACCTTATGCTCTTTGAGAAATGGCCCTTTTGAAACTCCCCACCCCCACCCACAATGGCCATGCATGTCCAGCAGATGGTCAATTAATTTTAATGGATCATTTGTTTTAAACTATTGTCATCAAGTGCTGTGCAGACACATGTTGTAGATGCTTCAGCAGCGACAGTTACAAGGAGCATCAAGGGAAACATCACTTGTGAATCAGCTGGCCATTTACTCCTCCGTGAAAGGCATTCTGGATTTAAATGAACTCAAAACGCACAATTAATTTACTTCACGTCACATACCTTGTGTGAGAACTGTTGTAATTGTTGCAAAGAATATGTGTAAGATCCTCCAGCTATGACAGTAAGCGCTCATTTTGGCACCCGGCGAGGCTCACCGCTCCACGCAAGTTCCCAGTCCCCGTGGTTCGCTCTTATTTCAAAGGAGCGTGGAGCTGATCCTTTCTTCCATTTCTGGAGTTCACACACTTGACAAAATCACACCTGTGGGAGTAAAACTTGCCGTGTACTCCGTTCTGCACGTGACATGAACGGGTCTATCCGTCCATCGGCGGATTGTGCGTAAAAGTTGTGCGTAAACAAGCCCGGAGACTTGGTGTCCGGTCGGTAGATGTGGGGAAGCTTGAACTGAAACTACATATAATTAGGAAATAATTTGAAATTCTCGATCTGTCTGACACCCCTTTAAACGCGTTATCTCACCAAGTGTCCTAGATTGAGTCAGTCTTCCTGTCTCCCACCGCGCCGGCACTCTGCGATGTTAAACGGCTGTTAGCAGATCACTGACTGTCTTGTGCGCAATCCTCAGGGCACTAAACTCATCATCTGTCACTGTTCATCCGCTCATAAAGCCACGTCCAGTCGACTGCTGGTAGGATTTAACCCTGCGTTGGTTTGAACGGAAAGTGAGGCTGAATGATCCCGTTACTGGAGGAAGGCGACGCGTTAGATTGGCGTGGACACATAAACTCTGTCAGTGTAAATTTTTATAGGACTAGAGTGAGCAAAATAGAGCCTAACCTGTCCTCCACCCCCTGTTTTTTACACTGGAAAACAAATCTCTATCATGTGAAGCAGTGAACATAATAAATAGCATCAGAGTGATATATGATAATAGTGTGATATGTTCTTTTGACGGGGAAAATGTAAATTAATACCACTTGAAGTGTAATTGACTGTTGTTTTTAATGGTGTTTTTTCTTGGACTAGTTTTTTCTTCTGCACATCACTGATAGCAACTGTAGCTTTATCAACAAAATTGTGTTGGCTCATGAATGGTTTTGGTGGAAAAGGCTTAAGTTTAGGATTAGCAAATTACAATGCTCCCGAGTGCAGTGCATTGTCATATCTATTTTGGGAAGTCACCTCTCATGCATTTATTTTCGGTTTAAGCCGAAATTCCATTAATCTCTACATTGGACAGTTTCACTCCACATTGTATCATTGCGTCACGGCCAGAGTATGGCAACAGCCTCTGGCACACACTGCCTGCTGGAATGCTCGTGATGTCCACCATGATCGTCACAGGTTTGAGTCACAGCTCCAACTAAATTGGGCTAAATTCAGTCTCTGCAAATCTGGTTAATCAGGGCACACATTTACTTAAGTAATCCTGCTCATCAAAAACGTGCATATTAGGTTATTTTCCTCTCAAATTTGTAATACATCCAAATCAGCCAGGTTGTGCAAAGTTGATACATCACCCATTAAATCAGTATACAGTAGATCTCTAATTAGAGTGATATTTGGTTTGTTAACAGTAGAGATCATCAGGTGGATTTTTAGTGCCCTCTGATGGTTATGAGGAGTTTATTAACAACACAGAAAGGTGAGTGTATCCCTTGCAGTCAGTTACATCAGAAATGATCAGTTTTTGAATTCACTTTGGGTCATTTTCGTAATCGAGAACCCGATGAATAAAGAGTGGAATGTAAATGCATGGATACATGTGTTGCATGAAACAATTTCTCACTTTTGAAACTAAGTAACCGCCCTCCCTGCACTGCCCCTCATCCCTTCATCACAAGATTAACATTTTAGCAGAGACAGGACCTGATATGCTCACATTTCACGGGTAGAGCACTGGGGACTTATTTCACCCCAACAAAATTTCATCTTTACTTAAAGAATTATGCTGGTAGATGTAATGGTACTTTGCTGACTAATAAAGAGGATCATCCAACAGAGTGTGCAACCAAACTTCACAGTATCTGGAGACAAGAGGAAGTTGCCACAAGCTACTGCTGTGAGCTTGTTTGGGCTCCTCCCTAGCACTGCAGTGCCGTGATAAGCTCAGCAGCAGCAGCAGCAGCAGTAGCAGCGGTGTGTTGTGTTGGTGCTGCTCCAGTGTGCTGTAATGCTGCCGGAGAATCATTTAGATCCTCTCTTATTTGCCTGCTCCTCACATGTTGAGAAACACCAACTACACCAAGTATTAGTAAAGGCTAATTACCTCCTAAGAAATAGAGCTAAAGTTGTTGCATCAGGACACATGCACCCATAAACCTGATTTTGTTCACATTCATTGATGCTTGCAAACAAAGTAGTCACATAAATGAAAAATATTTCATGACATTTAGTTGGACTTAGTAGCTCAAGATACCCAAAACTAGGTTTTTCTTCTTTGTAAATTGAACATTTTGACCTGAGGAATTGAAAGTAGGACATTC
>OMLB01024441.1:6097-21995 GCA_900302555.1 Myripristis jacobus
GAACTGAATATTCAGTCTTATACAACCTACATCAATAGATAGATAGATAGATAGATAGATAGATAGATAGATAGATAGATAGATAGATAGATAGATAGATAGATAGATAGATAGATAGATAGATAGATAGACGGACAGAAGAGAAAAAGGACAAAGATAGATTGAGGTGTGCAGTATGTCATCATTCTTGTGGATGAATGGCTCCCTCGAGGCGTCCCTCCTCTTCCTAATGGCTCTGCAGGCTCTGACCCAGAATCAGCTCACCTCGCCTTCGTTTGACCCTCGAGAATTAAAACTCAACAACTAAAGCTGACCCTCCATCAGCTAAAAAGTCACAAGGTAAAATCCCCAAATTTGATTCTTCACTTCCCCGAGCTTCGTGAACAGGTGAATCGGCGGCGAGATTTGCATGTTCCTCCCCCTCGCCGTTCCAGATGATTGATGATTCATCCGCCGAGACTAATGGGAATACAGAGCACGGCTTACATATTTCATAACAATGCGAGCTTTCATGTAAGAGCAAATGTAACGAGTAGGTAGCTGGGTTCCCTCCCGGAAGTTTCATGCAAATTATTGTGGCTGGAATCACAAAGGCTGAATGGAAACGACAAATTCTGGTAATAAGGTTGATTTCCTCAACAGCGCAAAAAGGTTTCCAGGCACTTGCTGCTGAAAGGTTTTGTGTCAATAATGCGACTGATTGCACTGGAAATGCATTTATGGATAAATAATGACAAATCGATGTATGACTGTAAAATCTCTGTCCACCACAACACACCACTAATGGGATTGCCGTTGCTTCCATGCATAAGGCCCCGTCATGGTTGTACGGTTATTAGCTTTCATGCGAGAATGTGCATTATTTTCTGTTGTCATCGTCACGCAGCATGAAATGTGGCCAGCATTAGCCGACTCCAAAGAACAATAACAACTTGCCCGATGCTAATTCATTGTTGAGAGTCTCTCTGGTCACTCGTTTTCTCATGGAGCTCAGTTGTCTGAATCTGATGCAATTTTATTTATTTTTTATTTTTGTGGAGCATTTCAAAAGCGAGCTTAAAGTCGGCCTGGCAGTGAGATGGAAACATGACCAGTGTCAAACTTTCAGAGCGTTCTCTGTGTCTCCTCATTTTCATTCAGCGAGTGTTGTTGTGCTGCATGTGGATGCCGTCTCCACTCAGCTCCCGGTGGGCTGCTACGGCATGATTACACTGGCTCAATCTGCTGGCCATTACAGTGCACACACACACACACATCCCACACATATACACACACACACGACACATAAACATAGCCCTGTTGGGTCAGTCAGGTAGGTAGCTAGTGACAGAGAGTTCATGTGTATGTCCATTGCCTGCTGCACAGCTTTTGTCTGATCATGGACTACCAGGGCTTTGTGTGTATGTGTATTTGTATGCATGTGTGTGTGTGTGTGCAGGGGCGCCGTATATGGGGGACAAGTTAGGACAATTCCAAGGGCCCTTGCCTGACAGGGGCCCCAAAAAATAGGTAAGCACTAATATAAAATTATTAAACCATCATCGAGTAAATATATATTTTTTTTTTTTCATGGGGCCCAAAATTCCTTGCGGCGCCCCTGTGTGTGTGTGTGTGTGTGTGTGTGAGAGAGAGAGGGAGAGAAAGCTAGAGAGACAGAATGCTTATGACCATGCATGCTTGTTGATTCTCACCGTCGAGTAGGAATAACCAACAAATTATTTCATTAGAAACCACTGACTGATGATGATAAATTTGTAATCGATAACTGAACGCAGCTGGATCATTTTTCCACGGTGGCTGTTATGTAATGACATGTCGTGTGCCTCCCCAAGCGCACACGATATGAATTTAAAAGGGACAATTTGTTTCGATTTGCAGACGGTAATTTGATTAGCTTTATTAACACCGTCCACCGCGATCGTTGGAGACGTGGACAAAAACTGTGCCGGTCGTCTTAGCAGCTAAATGCCTTTTCCCCGTCACACATATCTCAGAATAATCCTAACAACAATTACAGCAATGTAATGGAACACGGTTAACACACTGACCGTTTCTTTTTATCACATTACTGGAATCCTATTAGATGAAATATGTTACTACTAGTTCTGCCAATGTGTTCAAATGTGTGTGTGTGTGTGTGTGTTTCATGTAAAGGCTTGTATCCCCGCGGCTGCAGTGGGTTCTCATTAATGGGCAGATTGATCAATGTCAGCCACATCTGCTCGCTCATCTACATCATTGTGTTTCTCCTTCCTCTTTTCCCGACCCTCTTCCCATGTCTCCCCACTGTTCCCTCTCCACGCCACAGAGCCGGGGCTGTATTATAACCTTTGAGCACTCAAGTTGCACAAACCATATGCAAATAGATATAAACTGTGGGCACGTAATACATCAAAGTAATAATCCATGACATTTGCATATAAATACAGCTCCATTTTCGGACTCCCTGTCGCTGAATGATATAAAACTACAACAGGTTCATGAAGAGCTTCACATTTGCTATTCTGAACACCCGGTGCACGGTAAGTTCCTGGAAGAATGGTGAAGGTGATGCATTTTACGTTTGTGGTTTGTTTCGAATAAACAGAAGCAGTGACAGCCACCACTGCTGAACAGAAAACGAAAAGAGCGCCACCTACAGAAACTTAAATCTACCTGCAGTGAAACTAAACAACCACTCAAGGTCAACTGGATGGACTGGACGTCTCCTCCTGTTTCTGTCCTGTAACAATCCAGCAGATGTGAAGCTAAATCTGGCGTGGTGGCACACAATGTAACGTAACAATGCGTTTTAGAGGCCAAGGCCCTGTTTCCGATCATGAGCGATGTTAGACGTTAAGAACATTTTCTAGGAGCGATTCCACAAACGTTCTCAAGTTTCTACACACGTTTGCCAAAGCCCTAAACGGGAACCCAGCCGCCAAACATCATCCCAGCCTCTGTGTTAATGTCACTGTCTGTGGTTATGACAGGAAAGTTTAAGCAGCGTTGTGAGATGGATTCTACGATCATCTTAGCCTTAAGAGCCTTTTGGGAACCGGGCCGAGTAGACGCTGCCAGTTTCCTCGCCAGTGGTCCTGTTTGTTTCTCAGAATAAATGTGCTAATGATTTATTGATACCAAAGTGCCACACGGAGCACCTTTGATCACAAGGACTACCGCGTGTCACCTGAAGTAACCTTTACCGTTTGTAAAAGCAATATGTTGGCAGCAACACTGGGATCTCAAGATGTGAGAGGTGTGGTAACATCCATCTGCTGCTCAGGGTGTGTGTGTGTGTGTGTGTGTGTGTGTGTGTGTGAGTGAGAGAGAGAGAGAGAGATTGTGTGGGCATGTATGCCAATCTCTTTCCTCTTTGACTTTCTTCTCTCTTTCTCCACCTCTCAGTCTGCTTCTCTCTCTCTTCCTCTCATCACTATTTTGCTCATCTTCACTTTTTTTTTTTAACCTCCATCCACCTCTCTCTTTTCTCTTTCCATCTCTCTTTCTCTCTCTCTCTTCCTCTCTCTCCCACCAGTCATTTCTCTAACCAGGCAGTGGTTGGTGACCTCTCAGGACGCAGGACTGTTGCAGTTCCAGCCTCAGAAAACGGAAAACGTTTTTTGAAAGCCAACACAGATACTGAAACTTTTGATTTTTCAAATTCTTGAGAAACACTTGAGAACCAAACATAAAACATATACTTTGATGGCTCAAAAAGTCCAAAAGGTATCAAAAAGCCGACTCAGAGTGAGCTGTGACCCATTTAAAGTTTGAATTAAGCCTGTAACCCAAAGAGTAAAGAAGTGAGACGAGTTCAAAAAGGGCTGGGCACTGCTCACTTAAATTGTCAGGGAGAAAAAGAAGAAGGAGAAGAAGGAGAAGAAGAAGAAGAAGGAGAAGAAGAAGAAGAAGAAGAAGAAGAAGAAGAAGAAGAAGAAGAAGAAAAAGAAGAAGAAGAAGAAGAAGAAGAAGAAGAAGAAGAAGAAGAAGAAGAAGAAGAAGACAAAACCACAGAGGTTATACTATTAAAACTGTTACTCAAAAATGTTCATGAAGGAGTACTCATGTGTGTGTGTGTGTGTGTGTGTGTGTGTGTGTGTGTAGGCAGTCTTGTTTCTCAGTGCCTCCTAAACACAACAGCAGCGGTTATGAAACAGTTTATAAGATCTGTTCTACGAGTAAATGTAGCTTAACTTTTTATCAGCTCAGGCACAGCACTGTGAAACTGCCGGGCGTGACCTCGGATATGTTCAGGACCTGAGGTGTGTGTTGTGTTTTTCCCCCTTCTGCCATGAGTTTAACTTCCTTTGAGTCACTGCAGCCAAATTTATCTCAATAGTGCATTTCAGTTTCCATCTAAAACGGCCAAAATGGAGGTCATCACATGAGGTGAGGAGAGCTGAGTGCCATTAAGGCAAGGCTCCACAGGGGAAAATGCAGATTTTTGGCTACAGAGTTTTTCCTCTGTAACAACTGAAGTTTTAATATAAACAAGACAATCATCAAAAACTGAGATCATTTGTACGTTTTAATAGCCAATACAGAAAATGTCCATTTTTCCAAAAAAGGAAAATGCATTTATATAAAAAAAAATTGCTAATTTGAGTGTGTTAATGAAAAAAAAATGAAGTAATTATGTTGGAGCATGAATTCAGCAAATAGAAATTAATTTTGATGGGATTGAAAGTTGTTTTTTTATGCTATTCAACTGTAATGTCACCCTTTAAAGGGGTCGGAAACAAACATTTTTTGAGCTGTTTGAGAACCTTCACATTAAAGTGTATATTAAAAAATCAAAAACAAGTGAACAACACTGGATGTTTGCCTCTATATGATCCCAGTGTTGCGATAGCTGCTCCTCTCAACCCCTACCTACCACTGGCTTCATTTTCAATGCACTGCCTGCATAGGACTGATATTTTGGAAACTGTGAAACTGAAACACTTGAACTCAGTGTAGCTGTCCTCTGCATAATAGGTGTTTTTGCAGTCCTGGTAAAGGTGTAAATGTGTGTTCGCTGCCTGCTGGTAAGCAACACTTGATACACAGACCAAGTCCTTGGCCCGGTGCCTCCACATCCTGTCAGGAGTATGACCGCCATGCTCCCTGCTGCTTCGAGATTCACAGAACACCAGGGCACCATGCAAACCCACTCTCTCTCAGTTCATCTGCCATAATGAGACACTGCAGGGGGACTCATGATGTCTATATCCATATCCCTTTTACCATTCCTGAGCCCAGGCCACTGGAGAGGAAGGAAAATTGCATTTGGGCTGGAGCCATTCCATGCACTTGTTTTGGTGTAACGCTGAAAACGCTGATTTAATTGTGATTTCCATAAGAAAACTTATATTTTCACGTTTCCTGTCTCCAACAGGTTAGAGGTCAGAGTTACTTCGGGGAGGGCAGATGCTTGCAGACAACAGGTTATGTACAGTGGTAAAAGGTGCAATGTGTGGCATTTTGGATTGTGCAAATCAATCAATCAATCAATACATCGTTGCCAAATTAACTGTAATACGTTGTTATAATTACTGTAACCAAATGAGACCATGCTCATGACGACTGGTAGCTAATGCCACACAAAAGAAGTAATGTTAGTGCTTTTATTTCTCATACTTATTTCCCATAAAACCTGATAATGATGCAATATAGGGAAGGTCTGTAATATAGAGAATATATAATAGGTCTATAATATAGGGAATTACTATGATATAGGGACTATAGGGACTTATATTGTGTGCTGCAGGTACTGTATGTAATTGTATTGTAATTTTTGTACTTTTTATGTTGTACTTTGTTGTTGCTAGCAGAGGTCTTGTGGTGTAGTTTACCACATTGTAGCTGCAGGATATTTTATGATAGTAACTTTCTCAAGTTTATTATAGGACTACTATAGGTCTTTTTGTGAAGGGAATTCCTGTATATTTATTTTACATGTAGGTTAAAGTGGTTCTGATTAATGTGAAGTGTATCTAAGGTAGGCTGGGCAAACCAAAAATGATTTAACTGTGCTATGTGCCTGCTACTATGATTAAGAAGTTTTGCCTCCAAGACCTTATAGTCAAAATAATATTTGCTTAATTGCTTGGGGATCCACTGTCACCACCAGCACTGAAGCTTCTCCCCCTGAGCTTGAAACACAGATGACTGCGGTAGGACAAAATTACTCCTTCAAAAGTAGACCACGACTACTGAATCAAGTAATTATCTCACCTCCACTACCGGGGTATTGTTTCTGATGTTTATTTTCATGTTAGGAAGTAAGAAAGTGAAAGTCGCTGAAGTCGCTTTGGTTGTACAGTGCTGCTGTTTTTCCTCCTACCTTTCTGTAGACAATCATGTTGGGGGAGTCGTCATCTGGGTCCACGCTGCTCATGGACCTCATGGAGAGCAGGGTCCGGGTCGGGGCGGTCCGCAGGCCCTCCTTCGCCTCCTCAGGCCCTTCATCGGGTTCTGTCGCCTCCGCGGCGCTCGGCTGTGGCTGCTCCTCCTCCTCCTGCTGCTGCTGCTGAGGTGCCTCAGCCGTCGCCGGGGTCTCCATCTCAGTCTCTCCCTCTTTTCCTCCTTCTTCGGTTATCTGTCCTTCTCTGTCAGTGTCAGCCTCTCCCTTCTTCTTCCTCTCCATTGCCCTGTTCTCTCTCCTCTGCGACTAAAAGCTGCTGGAGGGAGAGAGGGGTGAATTAGATAGATGGTACAACTGAGCGCTGGGCTCTGTTTGTTTCTCATCCCCCATCTGCCTCTTTTTTCTTGTCTCCTGTCAGCAGGGACAGAATGGATGAAATGAAAGCATCATAAATTCTCCAAGTTATCTCTATTCTCTCTTCCCTGCTCTGCAATTTCTCCTTGTCCCCTGTCACATGAAACTGAAGGGACAAGAGAACAGGCAAAGTGTAGTTCAAATTTTCAGCTTTTTTTTTTTTTACTCTGCAGGCTTTTTTCCCCCAAACATTCATCTCAAGAAATATTAGACAGGTCTCTTGCCATCAAACATGAAAAATAAAAAATACACAGCAGTGAGGCCTTAGAAACAGCGACTTAAAGAATCCTGAGGTGAGATGAGGACACCTATTTAAGAAACAAACAGAAAAACACTGTTGAAGGTCAGTTATATCCATAGTGAAATGGGGTATCTTGACAATGAACAGAAAAATACAAAGTTAACACAGAGTGCCACACATAAATCAGTCAAACATACACGGAGCACAGAAAAGCCCCATTTATAGTTGATGTTAAGTGCATGTACGCATACAAGACGGCTGCCATATGTATTGTATGTGCATTTGGCCTGTACTTTGTGCACATCTCTTGAAGCCTAATGGCATGTTCAGATCAAATGTAAATTGAATTTTCATGTTGCAGACTCACATGAGTAATGGCTGCGGATTTTTCACTGGAGTTGTAAAATTTCAACACACACAAATACGTAAATATGTTAATATGTGAATGATGCAAATTTCTTGTTTTTGCAACGCCGAAATTCACACTAGTCACGTCACCTGGCATGAATTTGTGTCTTTGCACTGACACTGTATGTGCTTGCGCCTCATGAAAAACTCACTTCACGTTTGGTCTGACCACACAGTTACAGATCCATAAGGTGCACACACACACACACGCACACACACGGTGCAATAACACTGGAAATCATGGGGGCAGTACATCACTAGTGACGTTCTGCGAGACAGAAACAGCAAACAGAGAAGATGAAGGTTAACAACGGGGCTTTAAGCTGTGAAGAGGCTGTGCGAACCCACAGCTATAGGATGTCACATCGCCACTGCAGCGGGACAAACATGCCAGAACAGCCGGCAAGAAATTGTCAGCATTTTGAATGTAAGATGGACATGGAGGTCTATATAGTTTCCTTCTGTCGGAGCGCATAACAAAGCTGATTAAAGGAGCTGTCCACCAACATGATGCATTTATCACTGGACCATCAATATAGTGATTAAACCTCAATTTAGACATCAAGTATGAGTGATGCCACTTGCATAGAGTCAATGTCTGCACATACATACGAAACAGGAGTCATGTCAAGCCCTTAAGGGAGTGTAAAGGAGCTTCCAGGTTTTTAAATAAACCATTACACAGCAACAGTTCACAAAGACAGCGATACACATACAGTTCACACACCATGTGACAGCATGTGCATACACACACACACACACACACACACACACACACACACACACACACACAGACACAATTTAAGTCAGCTTTCCATGACTTAGGGCTGTCAGCTGGTGTCTGATGTTCTGACAGCTGTCAAAATATTGATGTCTTGGGAAAGCTGGGCCTAGAAAAGGTGAGAGAAGAATAACAACACAGGAGAAGAGGAGAGAAGAGAAGAGAAGAGAAGAGAAGAGAAGAGAAGAGAAGAGAAGAGAAGAGAAGAGAAGAGAAGAGAAATCACATGAGGAGAAAGGAGGAGAAGGAATGAGGACTCCTCCTAAAGAGCCTGCTCCTCCCTCTGTCTCCAGGCTCTACCTCCCACCTCTCTCCCCGTCTCTTTCCTCGGGCGTCTCCAACTGAATCAGCATCAGTGGTCTAGAACCAGCTTATCACATCCTCATCCCAACCACAACTGCCAATCCACTTCCCATTCAATCCATTCTAAATGGAAATAGAAACTGCCATTCACTTGATCATCAGAGCCCATTCATCTTCTACCAGCCAGTTTCTTTATAGGCTGGAAATGACAACATCTCTGTGCAAAAAGGATTTCTCCATATTGGAAATGACTTGAGGAAATCCACTTCCTCACATGGCTGAATTGAAATAAAATCGATCCCAAGTTTCATCACAACTGCTGAAGGCACAAAGACAATGCCAATCTCATCCTGCGTCCGCAACAGCAGGTTTATAAAAAGGATTACATTCAAAATCGAATCCTTCACAGATTACTGTTTACCGGGGGTGGAAAGAGGACCAAAATATTTGCACTCAGTGCTGTCTCATCCACTTAACTAGAGTGGGATCATGCTCCCTCAAAACTTGAAATCGGATGGCTTAAAACAACAGTTAAGCGCTCAATGTTTTCGGACTTTACTGGGACCAAAAAAAAAAACAACAACTTTTTTCTGTAATTTTTCATAATATTTAACTCTGCATGGTACACAGATTGTCAGCCAGGGACTGTTGTTTGCATGAGCTACACACAACTCAGAGGGTGACACATTTTTATGAATGAATGATCTCAAATCATTTTATGAAAACACTACAACTTTACTGGATCGAACCGCTCAATTAGTTAAAGCTTCTCTAGTTAAAGCGATGTCAGTCACAGTGACCAGTTTATACGATTTATATCACTGAAATCCCTCCTGATATGAAGGGCGTGGACAGAATGGCGTTCGACAGGCAACAAAATGACATTCACAATGTCAGCTCAGGGAAAAAAAGGATGCTCTTTTGTTTGGGATTCTGCATGGAGGAAAATTCAGTTTCTTCTTGTGCGGATTTCTTTAGCCTGAGTTGACACCGTAAATTTGCCCAGATTGAGGCAGAGCGGTGTGGATGTATACAAGGTTATGTGTTATTAATGTACAGTTTCAAGTCGTATTGGACTGTGCAGTGTTTCCTGTTTTCATAGAAGTAATTTATAATAGCTCTTGAGGCCAGCAACAAATTTACTCTTGGACTGTGTTGAAGACAGGAAGCTGCAGCGCGAGTGTTATGTGTATCATCACTAAAGCCAGCGCTGAGGCCGTGCTACATGTGCAGGTGGAAATGAGACGTATCAACATATTAATATGGCCTGAGCTGAAACCAAACCTATCCTTTAATGTTTCCTCTGCATGCTTTGATCATAATTATATCAGTTTCTGGTGCAATAAAAAGCCACTGACTATACTTTAAAATTGGTACAAGTTCACCAAAAGCTATTTAATTATATAGCATCAAGGGTAACTCAGTTCATCACTGCACTGCTGTGGGACACCTACTGTGAAATAATAGGGAATACTCATTTAGATTAAGTTAGATTCAGTTAAATTGCACTGCCCACAAAAATCAATGACACAGAGTTATGCAGTTTATTCATATTTTCAGTATTTACTCCCACTCCACCATTTTATTCCAGTTTAAAGTCCCCTTCCACTCAAAACTGCACTTTTCTTATCTTTATGTGCCCTAATATGTCTGATGTTGACCATACTGACTTGCTTCTATGCAAAGTTTGCCACTAAAGAGGTGTTGTACTGAAGGTGGAGGTGTGTGTGTCCAAAAATCTGACATTCAGGTACGTCACAAGGTGATACGTTACATATCATTAAATCCAGCTAATGATATGCACAAGCTACAGTCCAGCACCAGCACCTGTTGTGTGTTAATATACAAAAATGCAAAAATGGCTGCTTCACATGAACAATTTTAGCACAACTAAGTGATTTGCTGAAAAAAATGATTTGATTCAAGGTTGCATTATGTGAGTATCGCGGGACGAGCCGGAGTGCCAGCAGGCAGGAGGTGGGCGGGCATTATTTGCATATTCATAGATCTGTGCGTTTTTAATGAGGGCAAGGTTTTGAGTCACATTTACGCCGTTTTAAGGCACTAAGGGGGTGTTTTTTTCATGGTAAAATATTGTAATAAATATGTAGATATGTAATATTGATGAACAGAGATTATTTTTTTAGAGGCTTAATAAATGACTGGAGGGGGACTTTAAAGGGGTTTTTTTTATCATTACTTTGCATATTTTCAAGATGCAGATTAATGTCGACTTCTATCGTCTCACAATCAAAACGCCTCTTCAAACAAGGTTGGCAGCACTCCAGCACATAATCAAGTTTATTTCATTCAACATTAGAAAATTGCTGTTTTCTTTTCTTTTTTTTTTTTGGTAATCAGATTATTGTAATCACATTACTTGCAACCTGTTCCTGCCCTCCCTCATCAGATGGGTTATGCTATGCATTTCTAGGCAGAGAGTCAGAAGTGGGACTCTGAATAAATCCAGTAAGGACATATAAGGACTCGGGCAGTCAGCATTAACCACTCACGGTTCACCTTATATTACACTGCACCACCACTTCAGCTTTCATTAGTGTTCATAGTAAAATAAATATTGTACTTCTGAACAGTCACAAATGCACTGTGCTCCCATTTTCTGTGCCTGCCTCTCTCAGGAACCAACAGTGAATTCAAACTAGAGCATCTCATTGTTTCTGTGCGGATGTAGATGGTGTGTGCGTGTGTGTGTGTGTGTGTGTGTATGTGTGTCGCTCCCTGCTTGTGCTATTGGCTCTGGCATTTAGCTCCATGTCAACTGGCTCCTCAGATCGATACACTCATCAGCCAGCTGTGTGTGGATGTGTTTGTATTTGGGAGTGTGGGTTATATTTGCTCAGCAGTGTTTGTGCCGGCGTTTCACTCATCAATCCCTCAGATGTGCAGATCCAGCTGTAGGATGACCATGATGTATTTGTTTGCAAATCCAAATGGGGGATGAATAATAATTCATTTCTGAATCAATGGTTCTTCCAAATTATGTGAGAGGTACCATCTGTTTCACAGGTATTCCTAATTGCCGGGTGCAGCACACCATGAATCGAAATGCATCTTTTGATGTCCAGAAACGCTCTAGGTTATAGTCCCACGGCCCCCCTCTCTGGCACCACACGTGACCCTGCTGGCCTGCAACTGAATCCCACCAGAACCCGTTCCACCGAGTTTCATCTCATCTCAGTCCATCTCGTTCTTTTTATTGTCTCTGTGAATAATGCCAAAAAGAGATGACCCATTTGGCTTTACTCACACGTGTACCATATAACTAGACCAGCGTCAACTTGAACATCAGCCTAAAATCACAAAGCGGGACTGAGAACAGAGAAGTGCATTCGATCTCCACAGAGTTGCTGTAGATTTGACCTGTTTGCCCACAAAACTAAATTCTGATGTCAGGTGTGTATAAATCAAAACTTGAGAGCAGAACACACACTGGACCTTTCTCTGTATAAGCTCTTGTGTCCTTCATGATGTGTTTGGTGTTGATACCCAATTCCAAAATAACTATGGAAGAATGGAAATTTATGGGGTATTTGCTCACCAAACCAAACATCAGATGGTGACTTTGTTGCCCAAAATGAATGGGAATCCATTGCAAGAGTGACACATGCCGCCCCAAACAGCTCTGCTCCTCCCTGATGGTTAATGGGCCACATCTCGTCGTCTGCCTCCACCTCGCACCAAGTGTGGCTCATTAACAATCAAGCAAGAACCACACCTGCAGGACACCAAATCAACAAAAACTGAGTTTCTGTGGTTTGTGGAATAGTGGCAGCTGAAAACAAACACCTGTGTGCCTTAACATATCATTGTTCTCGCTTTCTTTAGAGGTATGCTCTCTCCAAGACCACAGTGAGAGAAAATTCTCCACAAAGAAACACGTACTGACTAGGCATTCTTGGAATGATACCCACTTTGTGATCAGTTCCTTTGGTATAGACCAGTGGTTCTCAAACTTTTTTCAATGGTGTAACCCCTTTGAAATATTTTTCAGCCAAGTACCCCCTAACCAGTGCCAAAAAAAAATGGTAGAAAAAAAAAAAGCCTATAGCCATCAGTGTCTGAAACAACCTGATACTGATGACATTTTATTGGCTCTGATTTTGCTTCTTTTCCACATTTTTCTCCTTGTTTTCAGCTGAATTGCTTCTACATTTCGACCACGAATTAACTGTCTTGATTTTGTCTGGCTTCCTGGTCATATTGAACAAACATCCTCGCTCAGCATCCGCCGCAGCGAATTTAACCCAGAAACAAACACATTTGACACCTTCGGGAAATCTGGAGGGAATACTGAATGTAAAATGTGGTTTATCAAACTTACATTTATATTATTTATATACACTTATTGAACTTATTACAGCATAGGTTAATTATGTCAAGAATTATGTGTGACTGATATTTTTTTTTTATTAACATTTTTAAAAATTCTCATGTACCCCTCTGCAGTACTCCAACGTACCACTAGGGGTACACATACCCCCATTTGACAACCACTGCAATAGAGCAACACTGATTGGGCGGATAAGTAAAAAAAAAAAAAAAATAGCATGTTTGTGAGCAATTGGATGACTTCTAGGTATTATGTTGAGTTATTATCTGCCAAAAAATACAATCCTTGTGGGTTTTCCTATGTTTAGCTTCAACCCTCAGATGTTTACTTCACCGAGAGCCCCTGTCTACCAACGTATGCCAGATGAACAGTAATACTAAGCATCTAATGCCAGCTAAACACCAGAATTGACCAAAAACATGATTTTAAGGCTTCGAATTCAGATGACTATTTTAGCAAGTGAAGAATTTAGGTTAAAGAATGAGATGGTGGATACAAGCTGGGTGCACCATTGGCGATCGGGTGAGGAGCTCAGACATCGGCGAGGAGCTCGGACTAGAGCCGCTGCTCCTGCACATTGAAATGAGCCAGCTGAGGTGGTTTGGCCTCCTGGGTGCCTCCCTGTGGAGGTGTTCCAAGCATGTCCAGCTGGGAGGAGGCCCCAGGGCAGATCCAGGACACGCTGGGGTAATTATATACCCTAGTTTGCCTGGGAATGCCTTGGGATCCCCCAGGAGGAGCCAAGGAAAGGAGCATCTGGGCTGACCTCCTCCGCCTCGACACTGTGACACGGACCCGGATAAGTGGCAGAAAATGGATGCATGGACTGATGGAGGTAACCTGCAAGATCCTTTGTGTTTCCCAGCTGTGATTCAGCCGATTGAGTGTCTTTTCTCTGTCTGTTCAGCAATGGTAGCTTCATTGCTCACAGCACCTGCCCAGGTCTTCATATGCCTGAATTAATTCCAAATAAACCACTGTTGCTGCTGCCAGGAGCACAAAACATATAAGTTCAGCTCCTGCACCAGATGTTTCGATCAGCACATGTAAAAGCCTTTATATAAACTGGGTATCCGCACTCTATCAATCAGTGATAGAGTAGCAAAACTGATGTTTATTTATATGGATATTGTGGATTACAAGGTTAACCTCAGATTACCCTGCACGCTGACAGACCCTCGGCTGACCTTTATTTTTTCTGGCACACGCTCTGATGACGGCGAGTAGCGACAGAGTGAGATTTCTTGCTCTTTCCCTATTTCTGCTGTTTTTTTTCCTCCCCCTGGACCTTCCACAGTGTAAAGTGCACCCGGTGTTTGCTCCATCATCCACCCCGTCTGCCCCTAGCAAGCCCGGACGATAATGTCTGCAAGTTTCACACGGCGGGATGGCTGCAAAATAAATGACAATGTCAGTCCAGCAGACTGCCATGGCAAATGTAGAAAATAACCAAATGTGCGCCCAGAACTTGATCTTGAGACCAAAATGAACAGGATCTCGCTTTCTGTGAAAGGGTTATACCAATTTCTGTTCATAGTCATAGTGAGAGAGGGATGTTTTCAGCGTATTCCTGCACGTTCTGTGCAACAAAAAAATCAAGGATAAAGTCAATGTACTTGTTCATTCACATTTATTCACATGCAATTCATCGTAGCCATTATCACTACACTATGATAATGTGGACTTACTGAGTCTTCACTTCACCTCATTCACACTGCAACATCCATGATACTGGATGTGATATAGAATGAAAACTGGAATATAACCATAGGATTGATATGTTTGCAGTTAATGAGGCTCCTTCACCATTTCTGTCACCATGTATCTTGAAACTCAACACTCCTCTGTGTTTATGGCACATCATCAGTTGCGTTTGAATGATTGCAGAAAGTAGGGATAAGCAACATCAGCCCAGCCATTTGAATCCATCAGCATCATCTAAGAGCCATGACAAAATCACACACCATTATAGCTTGAATACTCACAATGACTTTTCATCCCCTGAATTAAGATTTTATAACAATCCACCGACAGGCTACTGCCGAAAAGTTTGGAGAATTTGATGGTGTGGAAGGCAAGGCGTGATACCTACATGAGCGGAGGCAATGAGAATAGCGCCGACGTTCAGTCTCTCTCTCTCTCTCTCTCTCTCTCTCTCTAACAGCTGCCTGTGGTCTCTCTATCCTCCCAGGAGCCACTCCACTCCCCAAACACACACAGCCAGCAGCAGCTTAATTTAGACTCTCTCTCTCTCGCTTTGTGCCACCTGAAAAGCTCTCCATCGGTCCAACAGGACGAGAATATACTGTAGACAGTGTTGACATCAAACACACGCACGATTGCACACGTGCGCGCCTCCGTGCACCTGCGAAGGCGTCTGACACTTTGTTGATATCATCTCTCACACACCGAGCGCGCGCGCACACAAACGCGATGTTTTTAAGCATATCAAAGTGCACGCGCGCAAACACACACACACGCACACACACCGGTGTCCTGCTTTGAGAGTGTCACTTAACCATGTATGTTATGGACGCGCACTTTTCAATCACAGGTGGAACTAACAATCTCCACAACAATCCACACGCGCGCGATCACACCTACACACACACACACACACACACACACACGTACACATGCATGCACGCACACGCACACGCACACACACACACACACACACCTCACACCACACCTCAGTCTGTCACTAAGGTTAAACAGCGCAGTGTGGTGCGTCTTTACCTGGCGCTGTTCACGCACTGGCGCACGGTGCACCAAAATTGCACAAAGTCAAATTTCTTTTCTCTCCTCCACACCTGCTCTCATCCCCCGTCATCCGTCTCTCCCCACTCATCCCTCTCTCCCTCTATCATCCCTCCTGCAAGCGATCCCTTACCTTTAGCGCTGGCTCCTCTCCCTCTTGCAGCTCCAAGCCAAAAAGCGACTTCCCCGACCAGCCCGGTAGGTTCTACACGCGAGAGGGAGAGAGAGAGAGAGAGAGAGAGAGGGAGAGAGAGAGAGAGAGAGAGAGAGAGAGAGAGTAAAGAAGTGTTAACAGCTGGAGAGAGAGAGAAA
>OMLB01024442.1:0-14726 GCA_900302555.1 Myripristis jacobus
CTTGACGGACAGCCAATTGGATCCTCCGGCTCAGGGCCGGCGAATTTTTTTTGGGTCTACCACTTGACTTTTTTGTTCCATAACCCTCAGGATCTTTTAAGAAGTTAAAAATGACTGTCTTACTGCGTCCAACCTCAGCAGCAATGGCACGCTGCGAGAGGCCTTGCTTATGAAGCTCAACAATCCGACCGCATTCAAAGACAGAAAACTTTTTTGCCTTTGCCATCAGGAGGACATGACAATGTGGATACCTGACAGAAAATGACACTGAATCCACATTTTTGCAAAGATTTGGGCTTTTAAAGGCTGTGGTCTTAAACTTTTGATCAGCTGACAAACAGCCTATTTCAGTTTAATGGTTGTTTGCAATAAATTGCTTACTCAATTTTTTTTTTTTGTCTCATTCCCATTTCTTCTTTTTGCATTTTGAAGCTCTGTTTAGAACCTTCTTAAGATCCAACAGTGCAAAATGTAAATTCTTGCAATTTTTCAACTGGTCTTAAGATTTTGATCAGGACTGTATGTACCATCAGGTATGCAGCCAGGTGCGAGCCTGGCTCAGGGAGGAGGACGCCCCTGCCATGCAGAGTCCCAGGTCACTTCCTGGTGAGCAAGGGGCAAACCACCAGCCCAGGGACGTCTCCCAGCTGAAGACCCAGCAGCTGGCAAGGTGCGTCAAGCAGAAATGCCCTGCAGGTAACAACATCTGCCTGTCAACAAACTAACACTATCCTTTTTCATCTGAAATGTGCAAAACAAATTACACAAGATAAATACTTACATTACTGCATTACAAATTACACAATACATTACAAATACATAATTCACTCTATTTAAAAAAAACTTTGTAATTTATAAAATTATGTCACCACAATGTTTTTTTTCAAGAATCATGAATGAATCAATTCAAAACATTTCATATCGTGTCAGGCCAAAGTCAGATCAATTCAGTCTATTTATTTCTCTTAGCAGATCGATGCAATTGAATTGGCAGAACTTATAAATAATGCATTGATGCAATGAACAAGTTGTTGCACCCCTACTCACAGAAACCCCAAATCTTGTTTTCATTGGTTTTCTTGCAGACCACAATCAAATGACATCACTCGACATAGGAACTTAATTCTAGGTTCTTTATAGTACTTCTATTGCATACATTCATTATGCTGTATACTCACAAGATGTAGAGGTACAGGCAGCTGATCAGCTAAGTTGCCTGAGAGCTGAGATCACATTTAAATGAACTCTTCCTTAATTATGTCTATATGTTATCATCATGAATGCAATGTGGGAAAGTAAGCCAGTCCAAACTTGTTTACACAGTTTACGACACACAGTTCCAGTACTGCAATCATGAAATATACATATGAAAACACCAAGCTCATTAGCAGTGTTTACATTCACTAACAATTTAGATATAAAACAGATATAGATGGCGAAACATCCACTATCCCTCCATCCTCCTGACCTTCTGAAGTGCCGTGGTGCTGACATGAAGCTTCTTCATTGGCCCCACCTCAACCGGCCCGCTGACCAGCGCGTCACCCTGGTTACCTCGAAGCTGGCGATGCTGGAAGATTAGAGGGTCCTCTTCCTCCTCTGCCAGGGTATAGCCCTGACAGGACCACAAACACACACACAGTCAGCCCACACACAGACTAACCACTGAGTCAGATCTTCAAAACAGGTTTTGTTAATGTGCAAATGCATTTCCTTCCTTAAGGAAAACTGTTGATAAACAGTGCACGGTATCGTCTGTGTTTGTGGTAAACTCCACGTTGAGAGTTTGTTTATCTATGGTGTATAATCTGCCTGGAGGATGTGCAGTTGCTCTCCAGCTTAAAGGGTACAGTGTTTTGGGCTTGAAGGGGTGAGGGGCGCAGAGCAATGAACACATGCTCATGCATTAAGGAGAACTGTACAAAGAGTATCAAATCGTTCCATATGTTTCCTGTCTAAAATGAGAATCTGACTGTGGATTACATGTTGAGTCTGGGCCAACAATGTACAGGGAGGAGAGAGAAGCTGGACAGAGTAAATGCGGTAACACTTTACAATAACAGTACAACAATTAACGTTAGTTAAAGTTAGTTAATGCCGTAATGGTTAATTAACTGTTAGTTAATGATTATTATGGCATTTACTAATGTTAATAATATCCACAATAACCCTTAAATAACATATAAACTAATACCTTAGCATGAACAGCATTAGTACATGATTCTTAGACACATTAGTTAACGTTTAGTTAACTGTTACTTAATGTTTATTACCTGTTACTTAATGTTTATTGTAATTGTTGTACTCTTATTGTAAAGTGTTACCGTAAATGCAATGAACGGTGGCAGGAGGGGAGTCTCACCTTGACGATGCGACATATGAGTATGTCATAGCGCTGGTGGTTGATCCTGTGCTTCAGCATCACTTTGTTCACCATGGGGATGAAGATTTGGTACTAAAGATAAGAAGTAAGAGGTAAGAGAATACGGTCATGCAGCAGTGTAAAAAGCAATCAAAACTGATATTCAAGAAAAAGACACCTTGTTTGAAAATTACTCCAGTAAAAGTGAAGTCCTTATGTGTCTGGTGTAAGTATAATTAAGTATTCAAAAGTACAAATACATTGTTCTTAATAAATGTCAGTGTTCATTGACTGATTTGATATCAATCCAAAACGAGATTAACAAGTAATAAAAAACTAAATAATAGGAATAACAATCACTCAATCAATCAATCCATCAATAAATCAATCAATCAATAAAAACTAAAAACTTGGTTTATGTTTATGGCAAATTTTCAGTTTCATACTTTTTTGAGCAAAATGAATTCAAGATTTAAGTGACCATTACTTAACAGAATACTTGCTGAATTTGTTAAGAATAAGCAAAATACAGAGATGTATTTTGCTTCTGAAATTTAGCTGAGCTTCTCCTCACTTAAGCTAGCTGTCAGGTTTAGGTTATAAATGCCAAGCATCAACGAGAGAAAAACAACAGCTGGCCCCCACCAACGGCTGACTACTTCTTTTTACACATAGCTCAGTGCTTCAGATATTAGGGAACTCCCTGCAGTCATAAACGCTCTCGCCGCATGGAGCATTATTTATTATCAGCTGTTCCTTTCCGATCATGGACATTGTGTCCATACTAGTCGGCCAACAGTCGTCGGAGGAAAACAACAACACATTATCCAAAATGGATCCGGTGGCTAGATCCCTAATATTTTGTAACAAGGAACAAAGGTAGTCAGAGAAATCAAAGATAAGTAAAAGCATGCATTTAATTTTCAAAACGTAGTGCAGTAAAAGTGAACGTAAACAGAGCGATTAATACTCAAGTACAAACTCCATGAAAACCACTTAAGTACAGTATTAAGTAAGTGTTTTTTAAGTAAGTCATTTTACTTTGTTACTTTGTACACTGCCAGGCAGTAATTAAAAGGGTGCACACATGCTTGTTCATGTGGTTTAGTCTTGCTGCCTCACTCCCCCAGCCTTACACCAAATGACAAAGTATCTAGCTTTTACCTAAACCCCACAGGCCTCAGATCAAATGTTCCCATTTACAGTTGGTGGCCAGACATGGCTACATGTGGTCTTGAGGTTCTGAGGTTAGGGTTGAAAAAGATGGGAGGGGTGAGGTATGAGGGAGGGGAAGTCTAGGGAGGAGAAGAAGGGGTAATAGTGACCTCATCCACTCTCATAAACACCATTGCCCACCGCCGACCGGTCAATGACATCAGCAGCCTGGCAGGAAGTAGTAAAAACTGAGTGTGTGTGTGTGTGTGTGTGTGTGGTGGGGGGTGGGGGCAAATCCCCTGAGATGAGATACCGACATACTGTTCAACTAAACCAGCAACGGGGAGCCTGTAGGTAGTCTACTAAACAGCTACATCTTAGAGAGCCCAGGGGCTGGCTACCTTTTTTCCCAGCTGGAAGACCAGTGAGGACAGGGTGTCCATGGAGGTGGAGCGTAGCTCGGGCGTACTGTCGAGTGTCCGTACAATGGGGTGGATGATGCGCGAGGCATAGTCAGTGAAGTCTAGGGACTCAGTCAGGCGGTCCAGTGTCTCCAAGGCAACCCTGAGCCAGAAATACGGAAAACAGATAAACACAAAGTGCTTCAGCTTTGCTTAAATGCCACCAATGCACAAAGAAGCAGGTCTGTTCTAAATGGTCTACAGAAAAACCTCTGCAGCCCTACAGTGCTTACAAACTACTTTCTTTCATGATGCCAAAAAGAGTGCAAATAAAAATTAAGATGCTGGAAATGCTAGCAGAGGAACCCTCCTCTTTTTTCTGATATAGTCTGATATTATTCTGGAAGGTGATGTGAGGGGTAGAAGAAAATAACATCATTAGCAAACATTGTTTAAAAGCATACTGAGATCCAGTGAAAATGTTAGCATTGCTTCTAACAATCTCCCTTGATCCTAAACTGCCAGTATGTTGGCGCAGGGGCAGTCTGGCATGTTACTGACTTGCGAGCCTGCAGAGGCACATCAGGGGCATCAAACAGCTTAACGATGGGGGGCAGCAGCAAGTGGAGGTAGTCATCCAGGTTGGCACCAAACAGCTGGATGGCATTGAGCAGCTGAAAGGAAGAATACATACTGTTAAGTCTCAAGGACATTAACAAATAACAGTGAATGGTTCTATAATAATGTGCTTGTTACGGCTAAACGGTTTTCTCGTAAAATGCTGCATGGCATTTTTTCAGTGAGGTGTTGGCACACATGCTCGACCTTCAGTAAAAATCTGCATTAATACTGAGGTTACAGGGCATAATGGATATTTTGAGTACCACTAAAGCTCCAATTCTACTAGGCAGCTCTCCTCAACACATCTTATATAAGCATTTCAGCATGTTTGGTGAATTGTGTCCTCTGAGGAATTCTCTGGTGTTCTCTGCATTTGGATCTAATGGCAAATGCTGTCACACTGCATGCACTTGTGTTTGAAGTCTGGGTGGTTGGTGAAGTGGTAGGAATGGATGACGTATGTTGTTGCCAGCTAAAGACCCCCTTCTCACCACCTCCACCACCCATCTGTCTAAACTGCACTGGGCCCAGACTGCAGGAAACTGAGGTAGAGGTGTGGGGGCTATGGAGGGGCTGGACACAACAGCTCCTTGAAATGATGGAGGTATGTTTTCTTTTCTTCTCTTTTGCACTGAGGGGTAACTCGATTCCCTGGCTCCCTTCGTCTGTGACCCCCATCTTTTGCTCCAGATTAGGCTGGAGACCCAGGCCTGAGTTATAAACTATCCAGACTGTGGGCTGCTGGGTTATCTAACACCGCAGATGGTGAGACAAAACAGGACCCTTGAAGAGAGTACTTTGCATGCCCGTGGTCCACATGGTGTTGTCCTTGTGGTCTGCGTCCAAACCATGATTTAAGAGTTTGAGGGAAAACCCGGATAAGTATTAGCAGTAAAAGGTGGGAAAGGACAAGGCGCCCGCTATGAGTCTATGCTGGCTTTTAGTGTTAGTGCTACATGGGCTAGACCTGGATGTTCTTGATTGATTCAACCACAGTACAACCATTTAGTCATTGACAAACTGATCTCCTGTGCTTTCTTAATGGACTAGCCAGAGAAGTTTTAGTCAGGACAGACCACCACATTCTCATTCTGGACTTTACTGGAAAAATGAGTTATCAACATAAATACAGTTAGTTCCAAGTATTTGGATATGACACTATATTCATAATTTTGCCCTTGTACACCACAACAGTTGATTTAACATAGAGTAATCAAGACATGGCTGAAGTGCAGACTTTCTGCTTTAATATAAGGGGTTGGACAAAAATATGGCATTTACCCTTTTAGGAACAAAGCCAGTTTTATACATTGTCACCCCATTTTCAAAGGCTCAAAAGTAATTGGACACTTGACTAAAAAGCAATTTCATGGCCACGTGTGGCATTTCCTTCATTATTCCATGATAAATTAATTTTTAAAAAATCTATGAGACAGATAGCAAAAACTTTAGGAGGTGCCAAATCAACAGTTTGGTTTGGAAATCAGTCGTGATATCTGAACAAAACAATAATAATAATGATAATAATAATTAATTAATTGAACTTTTAAAAATGGAAGAATATTAAGCCACCATTTACAAATACAGCATATCTTTTACATGTAGTAACCCATATTTCTGTAAGAAATCAATACTCTATATAACATTAACAAATCAAAGTAAATTCTTATACCTAAGCAAACAATATTGTTTCCCACTATAAAGGCTGTAGGCAGTCAAAATTCTGAAGTTCCAATCAAATCAACCACCACCTGAAACATGAAGTAATGAGCCCAATGAAGCAGAACCCACTAATTAATTACATACTGAACTAAGGAAAACAGCTGAATGACACTTCCACAGACATCATGAGCACATAAGTTTGAACTATTAACATTTATCACACGCCTAAAGATTGAGAGCAAGCAGCAAAACAAAAAGTGTAAAGAGTTTTTTCCTGAGTAATCTGAAACTGATATGAGCAATATGCACTGCAAAATACTTGACTTTTTATATATCAGCACTCATGCCAAACTCATCTTTATTGTCTAAATGATTAAAACCAAAGCTCTTCCAGACTTATTACTTGAAGTGTGGAGGCATTTTTTGTGTCAGTCTTTAATTGTGTTGATAGGCTTTATTAGCACAATGACCCAGAGGTAAATGTTTGTTTGAGCAGGTTACACTGCCATCTGTCACATTCTAAGAGGCACTGTTTTTTTCACCTTGAAAAAAATAAAAACACATCGAAAACAAGGACAAAGCACTTCAGGGGCAGCATGGCGATATAAAAATAGTCAAACAAAAAAAAAAAAAGTGATTTGTAACTGAATCAATCTTCAGCATCCTTAAGCACCTCTGTCCAGGATTGGCCAAAACTGACCAAACCAGAACTAAAGGCGGATTTCAGGGTTTTGTTGTTCTTGTTGCGGAGCTGAAATTTACTGCAGCACCACTAATGTGCTGGAGTTTTAAAGGACAGGATCGTCATGAGACACACGAGAAGCATGAGCATGTGCATACATAAACACACATGATGGTAGGGTCAGTCATTATGGTGGTATCATTTTTACACCTGTGGTGCTTCCCTCCTCAACCACAATCATAACATTTATACTGCCACTATAGGGCAGTCTAAGTGCTATTAGAGATCTCAGCAGACCAAGCAAAAGAATTTATTGAGAGCTGAGCAGTTTTAGATGACTTGCCTCCTGTCGCCATCCCAGTGCAGCTGACTGGAGAATGTTAGTTTGAAGTGCTGCCACCTTTTGTAATGACCATTTTTAAACAAAGTTTGTAAACTGCCTAGCTTACATTTTCACATTGTCCATCCTCATTTGGTTTGAATGTACAGCGCTGCCATGAGAAATAGATTTTTTTAGAAAGGAGACTTGTTAATTGACCATGAAGGTGCACTGTTATTTGACACCAGCCAGACACAGCTGAGTGCTTCAACAGACCACTGGAAAAGGTTTTATTCATATTTGTGATCAGCATGTTGTTAGCACGTGTGTTGATCATTTAGCAGCTTAACTTGAATATGGAACTTCTGAGTATATATTCTTATTTTTTTGATTACTAAATATCGGCGTTCCTGCTGTGTAATAGGACTAGTCTGCCACTGGGCACATCATCCACTTCAACAAACCTAATGGATGGTACATATGCAGTTCCCACATGTCTGTTCACGTGAGGAGCATGAACCAGCCCTTACAGTGAACCCCACGAGTTGGATGCACACGTTTCAATAATCCAACAATTATTTAGATTGTACTTTTATTGTTTTCTTTGCACTTTGTTCATATTCTATTTTTTTCCCTGCTTAATTCTATTACTTTTGCTGCTGCAGCAATCACCAAGGGCACAGTGAAGTTTCATCTTATCTTTATATCTGACATGCTACACTTGACTCTTTGAAAGTGATTTTGGAAAAGTACCCTGATGAAATACACATTTTTAGCCTAGTGTAGGCCTGCTATCTGATTGCAGGACTTGTGGGTTTTTCATCTGGCCGTTTTGCTCTTTGCCATCCCTCCACGCTGCTCTGCTCACCTTGATGGTAACACTGCGTCCTGTACTGTTGTCGTGCATGAAGACACGCAGCATATGTGGAATGAGCTGAGGCAAGTACAGCTTGAACTCTCCACCCAGAGCCACTACAATCTGCTCAATCAGCAGGATGATGGTGTTCTGCATGGGGTTGTTGGGTGTCCAGTACTCCTGCAGCATAAATGGGAATGTGAGCATGCAACAGAACAGAGAAGCATTATTTGGAATACATAAATCATTACTGATAAACTTTATGAACAAGTCAAAACAGCAATTCATCCTGATCAAACTTAGTTACTGAAAGGCCACAGAATAGCCTTATAATAGCCTTGCGTGCAACAGAATTTTTGTTATGATTGTTTCCCCTCAAACGTGGCTCAAGTATGACCTTAATTGTGACCTGATGATAGCAATCTGTTTCTTATTTTACTAAACAACATCAGCTGAAAATGCTGAACTTTTTGCAGAAGCTCAAAATCTGTGGTGAAACATTCAGACTCTTCGATAATGAGCAAAAATCATAGCAAAAACAGACATTTTTTTTAAGCTATGCATTTGTCCCAAAAGACAAGTGACCTAAATTAACATGACGCCAGTGTCCTTACGTAGAGGTTTTATGATATTCAGATAGTACGTCCAAAGCTTTAACTGCCAAGCACTACCTCATCCACCTTGCTTGGGTCGATACTAGTGCTGAGGTAGTGTGAGGGTCTGGGGATCTGGGTTAAAATGTGTTTCCATCAATGAGCTGCATGAGCAAGACATTTGGACAGAGATTTCCTGCTGGCTTTGCGAAGCCTGCACATGCAAGCGGCAGAAGAGTGAGTTTGGGGACACAAGATGGGGAGGAATGGAGACAATTTCCTGTCAACTGGGACTGACATCACCTCTCTGAGGCTTGTGACACCATTTTGGAAAAACTAGCCACAGCCACCGTGTATAGCAGTGATAACAGGAATTGTGCTGGGGGGTTTGAAGTCATGCAATACTTCAATCTGCCATGGGTTTCAGCTGTGAGATCTGGCAGAGGTGTTTTGTCAGTGACTAGGGGTCCCAAGCAGCCCCCGACTTCCTGCTTTTCTTGCCTGTGGCCGTCGACTAGAGAGCAAGTGAATGTACATCCTGAATTACTATTCCAGCCCCCTCATCTGGATGCAGGAGCTAGGCTGGAGCGCAAATGAATAGATTCTTTGTTTCACTCACCATTTATTAACTCGGAGGGACTTGAGGTGCAATGGCTCAGTTCTTTTAATTTCTTCTCTCCAGGAGGAGTTACTGCCATAGCAGATAGTTTCAAAATATTACCAAGATTCCAATAAAAGTTGAACATTTGATATATTGTGCCTTGCTATATGATTATATGTGATAGTGATACGTGAACTGCAAATGCTATTGCTTTAGGAGTCACTGTCTCACATCATGTGATAAGTTGAAGCCATGGGTCATCAGAACCTTGCACCTAAGGGTGGACTGGACAAAGCAAACGGAAATATACATCGGAGCAGTTGACTTAAATCATGCTTCTCATGGCATTGTGGCAAATGGCTGAATTTATTCAGAGAAAATGAGACAGCAAAGACTGTTACTCCATTGTAAATAACGTTTTTTCCCCATACTCCCAAAAGTAAACCCTCTTTTCATCTTGCTCTTTAAGTACACCACACATGTTGCGTAGTGGTGTGTGACACAGGGCCAAACTTTGTCCAGGGGCCCTGAGCACATTACTCCTAATGAGGAAAGCGAAGCAAGCGACTGAGAGTAATTAAGAGCCTGCAGCTGTTTGTCTGAGTCACAGGAAAATAAAGAGAGACTGGGTGCGGGTGGGCGGGGTGCAGATTATTGCTGTGTACCCTTTACTCACTCTGATGAGGGTGAAGATGTCGTCCATGTAAGGGCGGATGTGGATCTTCACAAAGCACACCACCATTCCCATCTGCTGGAAGAGGAACTGGAAGACGAGAACACAAAGAATGAGAGGGAGAAGCAGAGAGATAGAAGGTGTAACCAAAACAAGATGAGAGGCTTGGCTTGTGACCAGGGGTCGGGAAATTCTACCCCATCACAGGGTCAGTGATTTAGTTATGGGGACCTGGCTTTTGATTTCATGGCATAGACACCCAATTCTTGAATTTATTGCATGGAAAAATGTATAGTTGAGATTAAAAAAAAGGAGTGAGGGAGTGCAAAACAAGTCTTGCCCGCTGGCTTGAAAACCAAAGCAGGAATGGACCACCTGCTTCTACAACATGACAGGCAGGGATAGGGAAGATACCATTATTGCTGCCTCATGACATTTTATCCATCAACCATCTTATAAAGGTCAGTCAGTTCAAACTTTTACTCTGTTTTTTTATTTTGTTCTGTCTGTGAAACACTGAAGAATGTAGTCAATATTTTACCCCATGAGAGCACACAAATAAGACCACCTCTTGTTTCGCAGTGCCACCTACCTCTCGAATACTGGCGTCGCAGACCCGGATGACATTGAGGAAAGTGGGCATGACCTGCGGCAGGAACTGCACACACTTGAGACCCAGTGACTTGAAAATGAAGGTGACGGCCTGGACCACCATGGTGTGGTGGTTGGAGAGTGAAGGGTCCCTCAGGATACGCATCAGCGTGACGATGGCCACTGCAGGGTAAAATTCATCCAGGGGCAGATTGCCCATGTTCACAAGCATCTCACTGGTGCTGTAGTCCGCTGCAACAAACAGGGAGAAATGTGTTTACTTTCATTTTTACTGCTAACAAATTTCAAATTTGAAAATGAATGCAATCATGACATCTCATATTGCTAGGGTATAAGTATTGTGTGGTATATAATAAACCAGTAGACCTGATAATTTTCTCTAAATGGGAATTATGCAAGTTGACTTTAGGACACTTTTTCCCCACTGTCTCCCACATGCCATATTTCTGCCCTATAATGTGCCCCATGTGTGGCCCTATACAAAGGATCATACCAGTGATTTTGAATGTTTGGCCAACTGACTACAATTTACCCACATTTTACATTGCAGTAAAACATTCTGCAAATCACGTGAGGGTACTAAAGATTCCACAAGATATAATCCATTTTTAAATATGATTTTTTATTTTATTTTATTATTATTATTATTTTTTTTTTTTAAACACCCACCTTAGAATGTTCTGCAGCTAACAAAGTCATCACTATTCATAAACCACAGAACTAATCATTTGCTGTATGAAACAAATGTTTCCCCAGGGACTCCAACCAGTTTCACATGATCAGAACACAACAGTGCTGCTGCTTTTAGAAAAACTAATGTGGATGACTTTATTACAGTGATGGAATACTGATGTGAAGAAAGTCTGAAGTCTCTAGGTCTCTAAGGAGCTCTGAAATACCTCTGCTTGCACGCAAAATCACTGGTATGATGCTATAAGGTTTCTTTTGTGAAATGCAGTTTGGCTGAATGAACCATCAAATCATATTCTATGGGTCATATTCATTATGTTGGCAGCAAATAGGGCCGATTCATACAGTTAAGCTAAATTGCAGTGGCTCATGACTGTGTCACACGTTTGGTCTTGTTTGCAATCCAACATCAACTTTGGAAAATATCTCTCTGCCAGGACAAACACAGTACAGTGTTTCTCTCTTACCCTACTTTTCTTCCTTGTTTTGGCATAATGAGGCAATGCTTGATGATATACTGTAGGTTCATGTGGCTAAAGAAGTTTCAGTCATACGTGTGCCAGAGTGAGAATGTATCCCACTAAACATAGATTTTCATGAACATGAAATGTGACATGAAGGAGAAATATATCACAGGAAGGGATGTTTGGACTATGCTAGACTACTTTTGGGAGCTCTATCTATCAGGATCATTTTAAAGAGACTCAGTCAAACAGTTAGGGAACCACATGGGGTGCGCAAGAGGCAGAGTGAGACCCAGGGTTACAAAGTATAACCTAACACATTAATTCACATACACCAAAGTAAAAGCAGAGGTCTTTTTCAAATCAAGCATCTGTTATTGAAAGTTTTATCAAGGTTACTGAGACAAGACTACGTGAATGGGGCCAGTCTGTCCATCCATCTATGTACAGACACTGAGTTTTATAAGTGAGCTGGGGAGCTGAGAAGACAGACGTCTGGTATTCAGCATTTCACTGGCCCCGAGTTAGAGTACAGTTTCACTTGCTACACCCTACTGTTGTCTTCTCCCTCCCTCCAGACTCTGGAGTCCAGATATAATAGATTGGCATGGAGCCTGTGGGCTAAGCAGGCTAGCTTTGCTGCTGGATCTTTTATTATCCCGGCCTTCACCAAGTCTAGATTGATGATGACATGGTGATAGATGGTCACACATCTGTATCTTTACAATTCACAAAAAAGCATCAATTTGTCCATGTGAGACAGCAGGACTGTATTGTATCAGGCTATAGCTGTAAAAGGTATGAATGACAGAAATCTACGAAGGAGGAATATGCATCTTGTTGTCATTCCTCAGGTATGTATGAGTGTCGGCTTTCCAGGCTTGACCTCCTTCAGTTATCCAGTGGGTCACGCTGGTGTCAGGTGAGGAGCTGGGCCCAGCCCATGACCTCCCACAACAAGAGGAAGCAGCTGCCAAAGATGGCTAGTGCTCCAGACAATGACCCTGACTGCAACCGAATCTGCCGACAGAGAGAGATATACGGCCTCCCATTCTGGTCACAGTCCATTTAGCTCGGGAACAAACTGTTAAAACTATTACCATACAGCCCAATGTCACATTCCCCAATGCATCGCTGGAAAACAGGAGCCCTGTATTTTCCCATACAAAAACAATGAACATGACTAAATACAGATGTACATTTGCTGGATAGCCACAAGTTTCAGACAGCCAATTTTTTATGCCACCTGAAATTAAGGTGAAAAACAAATTAGAAAAAAAATACAGAAAGCTTGAAAAAAATAACGTGAACGTTCAGTCTGTGACTGAACATAGCTAATCAAACTGTGAAACTATTAAAACGCTGTATAAGGGAAAATGATGCCAGTAAGTTAATTAACAAGACAAATTATTTAGTAAAGCAGATAAAAAAAAATAAAAAACATTTTACAATTTAAGTGGGATCTTGCAGTGCGACAACAGGCGACGGCAAATGAAAAACTCCAACATGTTAAAGGGATATTTCAACCATATGGAAGAATTTGATGTTTTAATTGATGTTTCAATTTTTTTTTTTTTAAATGGGTGAATTACCCCTTCAATACTTCAAAGCCATAAATACCCCATGTGCAATGAGCCTTTAAGCAAAACTCATGAGAGAATCAGCAGTCAATTATATTATGCAGAAGCACAAAGATGATATTTATGTTCGTCTTTGATGAAGAGCCAATAATGATTAATTTGTTTGCACAACTGGAGTAATAGCTGGTAGCTGTGACAACAGCTGCCCCCACCTTGCCTCCAATTGTAGCTAACTGTGACCCCACTGAGTGACCAGGTTTCATTACAGTTGATTCACATCTAAAAATACATTTGGCTATTGACATACAAATATTCTCCATCACTATATTGATTGGTTGATAGGGCTTGCTAACAATCCATTTAATACATTAACATATTTGGTTAAATAATTGCTCAAATAATCACACCTCCTCTGTAAAAAAATACTGATGTAAGTCGCACACAATTTATCTAAAACACATGTTCAACCTATAAATCTAAAGTGGGTCACCATAAATCAAAAATCTCCAATGCAACAGATCCCAAACCACTTGTGGCAATCGCATTTTCCTCTGGACTGGCAGAGCCTCTTTTTGGACAAGCTTTGGTTGGGTGCAGATCAGACAGAGGCCAGCAATCAGATCCTGAAAGACAGAGGCTCCCACAAATCGCAAAACCAAAGCCGCAGATGCTGTTGTCTTTTCAAATGCAGGGTCAAGGCCTCTCCAAATTCTATTTTGTCTTGAGTGTATAGACATATTACCTGACTCTGCTCGATTTCTAATAAGCTGTAGATTTAGGAAAGTTAATACAGCCTGGTCATAAAGGATAATAAGCGTTTTCAGCCAGATGGGATTTAGCTGCTTCGTGGAAGCCAGATTCAGCACTTCAGATAATTGAAGATGAAAATAGTTTCTCTCTACAGTAATTGTATTCTGAGTAGAAAAAAACCTGTGTGAATGTGCTTGCTAGAGACTGCACACCCAAGCGTTTTGCTCAGTTTTTTCCACAGTGACTCATGACCAACTGAGGGGTTTTGTTGTGTATGTACACATGTGCGAATCAAGTATGAACATGCATGGCCGTGTGAACATTGGACCTGCCCAATCAGTTTTATGTCATGTAGTTTTCAGATTTAATTGCTGTACAACTCAGTGAAACAGAACGTTTCGTTTAATTTCATTCAGAGCAACTGCCATATGAATGTTTCTCTGCAGTGCCATTCTTTTCTACTCACATCAGTCATTAAACACAAATAAATCATGCATGAGCACAGAACAAAATGAAACTGAGATGAATAGGCTCACGATATTCAAGTGGCTTCATGCTTGAACTTCACATCAGCAATAGCTGAGTCTGAATGCTTTGCTGTTGTTTTTTCTTTGTTCATGCCGTGAAGAACTGACAACCCCAATGACAATAAACTGCAAAGGCCTTTTTTTTTTTTTTTTTTTTTTTTTTTTTTTTTTAAAACCC
>OMLB01024442.1:18355-40637 GCA_900302555.1 Myripristis jacobus
CTAATCCTACCAAAAGTGTGTTAAGATCTATGAGAGTTATCATTTTGCTTCACCTTTTTATGGTTCGTCAGGTTTATGTCATGTGTCAAAAATGACTATAATGATCCCATTCTAATGCAATAAATTAACACTGAAAATTAGGGTTATAACAATAAATGTTTTGAAGGAAATTATTTTAGGGTTAAAGCTGCCAGCAGTCAAATTTAGAGATATAATATATTGGCATAAATTATTATCCGTTTTCAAGCCCTAAATATTCCACAACAGTACAAGCATTCAGTATTTCCCCCTGAATTTCTTTCCTGTCAGGGTACAAAAGCCCCTGAAATGGCATTTAGCCAATCATGAGACACCAAAGCTCTCCACTGAAAGACATAATGATCAAATCCTTTTAGTGGGATTAGCAGTTCTTTCAGACGGGGTGAGGCAGGTTTCATTGCAGGTTTTACAGACTGCTGAATGAAATCCTCTCATACCACACTGGAATGGTTTCTTTGGTCAGCCATCTGATATTAAAATCACACCAATAAAAACATAAAAACTGGCTATGACCAGAGAGGAACTTCAGTACTGGAGGAAGACAACACTGGCTGATTTTTAATCAAGGCCAAGGTCTGTCTAATATAACTGGTAAACTGATATACTGGTCTCACCTTTCTCAAAACATTAACTCTGATTTGTTTAAGCACACTAAACTAACACCCTCTTAACTGTGAGTACAAGTTTACACACAGTTTGATAACTGTCTTCTGTCATCCCAACGTTTCCTTGTGTCTTGCTGTGATGACTCCTGAGCTGCCGGGACTCTTCTGGCACTGACTCAACTTTCAACACCCGGTCTAGCCAAGCATCTCCTGTACTGTCTCTGTACTGCAGCATCAGCCTCTCTTTAATTCTGCTTCCCTGAAACATCTTAGGGAAACAGCAGGTCACCTGGACAAGGTGTGGCAGGGCAAACATCCATGGCTGGGTCTCAACTCAAGGCTCTTTGTACCTCAAAAAGGAGCAAACTGAGACTAGAATCACAGCTCTTAAGATGTAAGCTTTAAGCCATTTGCACATGGAAAATCATTCTATTTGTGTTTATCGAGATTCTACAATCAGCTGATACACAATCAATATGGAATACACAGGCATGCCATGCTAGACAACCAATGCACTGCATGGCTTGTATTAAGGGCTAATATTATCCCTGTCAACAAATATGAAATAAGTTTATTGGAAAATGTTCTGTAATCCTACAATACTGGCTGATACCACTTTCCTGTGTTATTTGACATTATTTAATATTGCATGGCAAAATCTTTAATATAATACATTAAATGCTTAACATTCCGGCTGTTTTTATTTGTCAATAATTCAACATGTCTTAACATACCACTGGCAAATTTTATTATACTTTATAAGATCCTTTTAAATCTGCCCCAAATTACTTCAGTGTGACAGCATGTTCCAAATGATCACAGTAAATTTCCTGTCAAAATGTTAATAAATTCTTCTGACAGCCAGTAACAGCACACATCTTTAAATGTTCCCCAGAATGCTGCCGCTTATCAGGTGTCTACAGGTATAAGAGACCTAAATTGGATGCTTTTTAAGACTTTTTAAATACAACTTTAACTAAATGTAACAAAATCTGTTCTGGATCAAAGCAAAATATAGATATTTGATTTGTTTTTCCCTACCTGAGCCAACTCGCCAATAGTGGCGAGAACACTGATGACCACTCCGGGATTGGGGTCAGGGTCTTTCAGCTTGAGGATGAGAGCCTGCAACAGAGATGGGTAGGAAGTCATTTGCGGAAAAGGGGATGAAAGACTCCTTGAGCATGCAAGCTCTTTTGCAGCAACACCCTGGTTTACATTCATTACAGCTGCACACATTCACACCTAGGCGCTGCCCAGTATAACTGCAATCATTTGATGTTGACCAGTGAGCAGCTCCTCTTTAGGGCGTTAAGTTCCCCAGTCATGGGGACCACAACACTGGCCTGATCCTCTGTTCTCCTTGTCTGAATATTGGCAAAACTGTACCTTGAGGATGGGCTCCATGTACGGGCGTATGAGGCGGGGGGCGTTGGAGACGAGGTGACCAAGCATACGAGCGCTTTGTTCCTTGTTCCTGCCAACACCACTATGCTCCAACTCTGTTAAGATCTGGACAGAGAAGCGAAAGTACAGTGAAGATGTATATAACAAAAACAGAATTCCAAAAGTATTCTATTACCGAAAGTTTTCTCCCACTTTTATTTGCAGAATAGTTCATTCTTATACCCTTCTTATATCCTTTTTAGCTTGACCTAAAAATTACTGAAGCCAATTCATACTCTCCATCATTACAGGTACTATGTTATGAGGGTAGGACCTTTTGGTGTTTGCCTAGGTTTAATTCCACTATACCACTGAACTGAGGTCCTGCAGTGGTTTAGTTTGAATTCTCAAGCTCTATAGGAAGCCATGGACTTTGCTGCCATCTAAAGGTATCCAACTCAAACAGCAGACAAACAGCTTAGCCTAACCTACGAGTCTGATAAATAAAGCAAGTATTTACTGGTAATTGTTAACGATGGTGGAATACGTGTGTGGGGCAAAGAGAAGCCAAAGAGATTTCAAATATCCATTGATCCACTGACTGATTGATACAATAGGCACGCTCCACTCTCAGTACATGCATTGAAAGGTTTCAAAACACACAAATCATTTTAAACCATAGACAAAACAACTTTAAATCTAACAAATTTCTTGGCTAATATAGTATTTCAGGATGAAAACTAGCAGAGGAGCACTCAGTTTAACTTCCAAGGCAACTGAAAAGATACAAGCATGGCATACGAGTGAAAACAAACAGATGTTTTTTAAATGTTCTTAATAAGCTCTACTTCTTCAACACAACACGTACTCCAGTGTTCTGTCCTCTCCTACCTGGATGAGCATCTTGCGCAGGAAGGGCATGACAAAAGCAGGGTTCATGCTGCTGAGGCGTCCGATGGTGCAGATGGCCAGCTCCCGAATCTCAAACACCTCGTCATTCAGTGCCACAAACAGTGCCTGCAGGTTCTCTGCCTGGGCCAGGTGAGCGTCGAAACGCTCATCCAGAGATGCCAGTACACAGTATCGTATGTCTGGATCTGCAGCGACAAGCAGGAGTCTGACTGATGTTTTGTGTTTTCTGAATGATCACATCATCATAATCATTACATTATTTGTTGAGATTACTAAGGTATTCCTATGTTTGGTAGAAATGCATTCCAAGATCTCTCCCACTTGTCAAGGCATTTTAGTTCAACATGTGCATATTATGCTACAAGTTCAGAGTTTCTCATTTGATATACGTTGCATATTATTCCATATTTTCATATTGCACATATTCTCAGACTTTCATACTTTTAAATTGCACACATTTTATCATATTTTCATTCGACCATTTCAGCCCTTGCCTTATTGTATTCCTGTTGTCATTCTGCACACATGCTACAAATTCATTGATCTCCTATGACGTCTTGTTTGCTTGTTCTGAAATTATTCGTTGTGTTGTGTTCAATACCCCTTATCTGCTCTATTCTATTGGTAGACTATTGTCCTTACCATTTTCTGCTACTTCAATAACCCAAGTTCCTCAGCAAGATGAATCAATTTTTACCTAACTGGATGTAGATTTATGCACAGTGGAGCTGTCATCACATCCAGAAGTCTCGCTACATCATTATCAACTCAAGAAACTAATTAGAAATGAAACCACATGGCACCAGTGTCCCTCTTTCCTTCTATGCATTACCTGGATCAGTGATTCCTACGACCAGCAGCTTGCTGAGCACGTCGGCCACAACCTGCACGGCCGTCTGGCTGACAACGTGGCCGTGACCACTGATCAGGTGGATAGAGGGAGTGAGGAGGCGCGAGCAGGTCCGAGCAGCCTCCATCCGGATTTCCTTGTGTTCGCTGTTCAGGAAGTGGTCAGCACAGTGGCGCACAAACTGGGTCAGGGAGTGTCCTGGTGAAAAATAAGGAAAAATTTCTGAAGTAACATGGCCTGGTTGATAAGCTCAAAGACTTTTAGGCCATTTACACTCATGAGCAAGCTGACTTATTTTTTGGATTGGGTTGATTCACTGCGGATTTACAAGAATGGCTTTAATGGCTTTATCTCCAAACCCAGCCAGGATCATCATCATTATTTTAACTATGTTTGATTTTTTTTTCTTCGTTGAATCATGCTCTGGGAATTGATGATCTCCTGCAGCATGAGCTGGTCAGCTACTCATATCTGAGGAGAGACTGCCAATAACCAATTCGAGTTAAGCATGAAAGAGGGAAAACAAGATACAGAAATGCAAAGATAAAAACGTTCACTTTCATGTTGGCACTGGGTGTGTGTTGTAGTGTGATGTTTGTGTTTTCACAAGCATCTGAGGGTTACAGGACGTAAAATCAGGTGAATGCAGGGGGCTTGTTACTATAATCAATTGTTGAGCTCCTCTGTGATGCAATACTAAAAATTCTGCAAATGCCACTGATAGCAGTGTGAGGTCCAGTCTTTTCACAGCCTGTTCAGTTGCGCAGTGTCTCCTCATGCTGAGATAAGCCAGACAGATCACAGGGGACTGTTTGGTCAACAGCTAGACAGTGGATTTTGAAACTAGAAATCTGTGCTCACTGAATCTTTCAGTGTACTTTATTTTGCACCTCAAGAGAGAAGTATTGATTTATTTCAGTTAATAGCGAAATCACTGAGTCGTTTTTCACTTGCGTAAATAAAGTGATGCTGCTAGAATATAAGTGACTGAGGACTGCAAAAAAAATATTGTTTTGGATTAGAAAGGGTATTAGACTGAAACAGCAGACAAATAACTGAGATTCACAAGCAACACAACAGTAATTGTCCATGGTGCATGTGTATTACCAAAAAATTACAATTTCAGTTATTATTTATTTGATTCTTGCAGAGAGCTAGTATTATGTAGAGAGTTGAGACCTCGCATAATAGCCCATCTTTGGCTTTATGAGATGCATTCACACAACATAATGAAATATGATGAAATTACTGCTGTCTTGGATCCATCTATATAAAGTCAAGATCTTACAACTGGTTAATGATTAATTTCGCCGAACCAAGTTCATAACAACAACAGATTGCAAATCTTCAATTATAGATGTCATTAGTGTTTCAATTTCTTCTTTAAAGCTTGTCTCCTGGTTCTATGATGAGGACTGTGTTTTTCTGTTTTTTTAGGAATCGGTGCTTCTAGGTGCCATACATACTCGATGCCATCTCGATTGTTTTTAACCAAGTGCAGTACAGTGTATGTGCATTTTGGTTAAATATCAAATAATCAAATAAATAAGGAAGAATTAGAAAAAGAATTGTGACCTAAAACAAATCATAGCTGGAATTACAGTCAGTTTGATTTGAAAGGTTTTAAGATTATCATGAGAAATTTTGTCTTTTCCAAGATAGTGAGTAATTTGCACTGGATTTTTTGCCCAACAATTCACAGATATGTCAGATTTATACAGGTTTAAAATGTTACAGGTGATCGCTACAATTGCTACAAATCACTGTGTCCACCATGTAAAATCAGCCCAATGTGAGTAGTAGCTCTTTACACTGAAAATACACCACAATTCAAAGCACTCTCTAAATGAAACAATGTAAATAATTATATCCCATTATTTTTTAATTTCAGCAACACATTGGCCAAAACTTTATAAAATGGCTTCTGTTTTTTCAGCAAGGTGAGAAGCACCAGGTCTAACCAAAAACACAGCCTGACAAAGTAAAAAAAAAGACTTGCAAGAGAAAGATTTCTAAGCTGCATCTGTGCAAGGTCTTACCTTCAAACTCGAAGCTTCCCAAAGTGCGGAGGGCCAATGTGATGCTGCCAACATCGCTGGCTTCAGGGATGTTGGTGAGGCTTGGCGAGGCCAGCTGGTGGGCCAGGCCTTTCGGCATGCCGGGGTGACGCAGTGGCTTGTGCATCAACACAAGGGAAAGCATCTTCAGTAGGCCATCCTGGATGTCTTTCTTCAGCTGGGGGATCTGACGGCTCAGGTCATACAGCACTGCGGTCAGCGCAGGGCTGGAACAACCGAGAAACATGTACAAATGGTCAGAACTCAACAAACAAACCAATACAACACTATCATCAGGTGAGGACATACAAAGTGGAACAAGTTTTGTTTTCCAACAGCTTAACTTCTACCTCTCTATCAGTTTGATGATATATCAGTTTGCAGAAAGTTTGACTGATTACATATTTACTTAACAATTGATCAGTACTACACTGGTTGCCTATGGGAAACCTTGAACCTCTTCTAATTCTGGCATGATATTCCACACAAGTACACATCGCAATTATTATTTTATCACTGTTATTTTTGTCCCATGGTTTAAATGCTATTTCAAAGGTCTTTCCAACCCAACAAGAACAAACAGTCACTACTTTGAGGCACCTCGGTGGCTCACTGTGATGGGTACACCATGTACCACTGAGGCTAAGTTTGCCGCAGTGGTCTGGGTTTGAATCCAGCTTGGGACCTTTGCTGTACGTCATCTGCTCTCTCTACCTTGTCTTTGCTGTCTCTATCAACTGTGACTGTCTAATTAAGCAGAAATGGCCAAAAAATAGTCTTAGCAAAAAAAACAAAACAAAACAAAACAAACAAACAAAAAAACACTTTCTGGGGTGTTTCAGCATGAATTAATGAAATGTGACGACACCGATTATCAACTATCAGCAGCATCAATCCAAAATATTTGTATCACTCTTTAAGAATCCATGTAAGTCAAACGCTAAACATAAATCTGAGTACTCATTAGCTATATAAATTCATTCAGGCCAGTCTATAGTAAACCTCTGTTCGTGGACTGTATGGCGGTGGAGTCAATGCTGAAGGTAAACCTTTCTCCCATACCTAAGGCCAACAGCTAGCATTGGCTCCAGCAGCTCTTTGATATCAGGTTGAATGCTGGGACCCATGGCTCTGGACAGCATGCTGATACAGGTGAACACTGTGGCATCCACCTGCATGGTCTTCTGTCTCCTGGGTGTGCACAAGATGGGAAGATGAAAACAAAACTCCATTAGAATTACAATTAAGCTTCTATTTACTCCATATGTCTGAAAACACACATAGAATCCCTCTGGTATTTTTTTAACACTGGTATGCAAATTTCAGGCTCTGATTTTTATGTATTTAGATCAGATGAAGCTTAAATGATCCCTGTGAGGAAACTGCTGATGCACAAGCAAATACTACATTAAAAGAAAACAAATAAGAATAGAAAAAGGGGGCTGTAGTAAACATAACAACTGAGAATTACAAAACTTGAATGTATTAGGTAGAAATAGGCTATATGAACGAAAAGAATGGGAATGTAAAAAGAACACCGTACAAACGCAGCTACTGAATGAAAAAAATATGTGCAGTACGAAAATACACAAATAATGTTAACATAGTCTACAGGCAGTAGGCAAATTTAAAAATCTAAAAATATATAGATGCAATACATGAAAAATAAGAACCTGAGATAAGACGCATAAATATGTGAATCGGTTATATAGCAGCAGATATACAGGTGCTACAAGCTGCTACATCCACTTTCATGTGGCTTATGACTGACTTGTGTGCAAAGTCTTTGGGTGGCAGGGCGGCCTTGATGATCTCCAGGATCTTGGAGAGGTAGGGCTGGATCTCTGCTCTGACAGCCACGACCAGCAGCCCCAGGGCCTGGAAAGCTGCCGTCCGCTCTTTTTCCTTTTTCAGACAGCCCAGCAGGTAGCCCATGGTGTCTGACAGGTACTGGTCTGCCGGGAGAATTGAAAAACCACAATGAAAATGCTTAAATGCACATGAAGGCCTGTGTGAAAGTCACAAAACATGTACACTTTTCCTGTCTGGTTTAATCCGCAAGTGGCTTGGTATCTCTCTTTTGAAATTCAACTTTATCCCTGACACCAAGAAACCTCGCCTTCTGGGACAGTTTACAATCAAGTGAGACAGAAAAGATGGGAGAGACAAGGGGGAATGATATGTGACAATGGCCACTGATCAGACTTGAAACAAGAAAGTCACAGTCCACGTTAGTCAACTAAGCTACTATGATATTGCAAAGAGGTTCTTCTATGTATTACCAGTGTATCCACACTGGTAAACAACAGAGAGAAAACAAGTGGCTAGGTAAACAAAAATAGCAGCATCCTAATCTGCTGCTTTTCATATTTGTCTCACAGTGCAAAGTACGAAAATGTTAAACTGTTTTGTTGCTTGTTCTGACAGAGGTTGACCAAAGAGTGACCACACAAACTAGTGTCCACAGTGACAGGAGAGAACACATGACAGCAGGTAACAGTATATTTCAACGACAGATACAACTGCCACAGTAACTTGGATTAGTTTCATGCAGAGCAGTTTTAGGCAAATTTCCAAGTCCTACCTGTAAAAGTATGTGGCTGGAAGGCAGCCAGACGTGGCAGCAGGTTGAGGATAGTCATCTGGATCAGAGGATTTTTACTGGTCCTGTATTTCAGCACCCAGCGACATACCTGACCAAAAAACAACATGGGAGCCAGTGTCAACAGCAATCCACCTGCTGCTCTAAACAGTCCGACTTTGTGTTGTTTGACCAAATTACCTGTTAAATCTCTTCATGAAGCCAGTGTCATACTGTGTGATATAGTCAGTGGTAATCCTGACATGGCAACTCAGTAACCACCATCTGACTCTGGTCTGCACAATTAAGCATTTAATCAGAAAATCCCAGTGTGATGAGCATGTTTTTGCTGGGCCAACTTCTGGCTGTAGAGCAGCACAGGCAGACACATGGACGAATACATGCCAGAAGGTGATAATGTTAAATTAATAAATAGTATTTTCCATTATTATTAAATTAGTGTAAAAGATATTGAAGTCAACCTCCAAAATCACTTTTTGTTTGTACTTGAGAACACGTGATCCTCATCAATTCTGATAAGTTGTGACAATAAGTCCTAAATTAAGTCTTGAATTAAGGCTTCAAAACATAGGGTGAAGCACAAAAAACTTTGCAAAAGGCTTTTAAAAAATGTAGAATTCAGTAATAAGGATTAAGCAGTGCAGGCTGAAAAGTGAGTTTTAAAAAAATTCTTCCTTGTAGAACAGGAAGAATTTTATTTAAAGCATCTTTAAGAAAATGTGTCAGAGCTCCCAACAAGCAACAGTATTTTCTGGCACTGTTGGCAAAAACTGCAGTGACAGAAGTAATAGTTTCAGTTTCTATCACTTGACCTGGCAGCAACACGATGGCACTATTTACATTCCTTCTTGAGCCAACAACTCAATTTATCCCTTCAACAATCATCAGATTAATCCATTTTCAAAATAACTGCTGCCATTCCATGTTAGCCAAAGCTCTGCTGTCATATGTACCTGGTCAAATCGCTCCTCCATCAGCTCACGGCAGTAGCGGCTCTCCACCAGTGAGCTCTTGGTGGGCACTGGCGTGGCACCAAAGCTGAGGAAGCCCTGGGGGGTGCTGTAGCCCAGAAGGCCCAGCAGGGCATTGGACTGCTGGGGCTGCACTGACTGGAAGCTGGTGAAGGGTGTGATGTGGCGCGGCTTCGTGCCAAAACCCATCAGCTCCTTACAGTACTTGTCGTGGACCAGCTGCTGCTGAGTGATCTCCTCCATCTCCTCACGCATGCGCTGGTGGAGACAGTGAAGGATGTTATGATTAAACTGGGACTGAAGAGAGGAACCCCACAACAATCAATTTTATGCAGCGTTCCAGACAACCTCGAAGTTCAGATATTCAAACCTCCTACAAGAAAAAAGTACAATGGAACGCTACTCAAAGTCAGCATTCCTACTTGTAAACTCAGGGAAACTCCATCAACCCAACTTCATGAAGAAGGAGTGGTCTGATGTCACACAACAACAATGGCAATGAACAATGGCAGCACCCATGGAGGTGCAAATTGTAAACAGTAAATCATCATGTAAAAGGCAACATAAAGCATGTTTGCCTGTATTCAGTTAAAATAATAGATATAATTACCTGGTAAACCTGGTTCTGCATGGAAACTGTTGCCAAAATAAGTCACCAATGTTATTTGTTAGCTGGTGAGGGTACAAGTGAAGCTAAAAGTGGGTGTGAGGCGAATGTACATTGTACTCTAACCACATAAGGATCACGGCTTTTTCATGGTCAGCCATGTCTTTTGTTTATATCCAGTGTGGTGCATCAGGAGCGCGTAGAGAGTGGAAATTTTGACTGGAATTTTCTGACCTCCATCTTTGAATGGAACACAGCAATATTTAACCAGGTAATGCACTTGATAGTCAGAAAGTCTTAAATTGCCAACAGACATTATAGTGCCAGTATATCTTTTAAAAATGAATGTTGAATATTTTCATGGGAAAAAAAAGTATTCACCTCACCTCACTGAATTTTGTTCTTGTTAAGGGACAAAAAATAAACAACATTTAAAGCAAGGGACTCTGAAAATAAATAAAACCCATGGTAATGATATCGCTAGATAGATAGAGACATTAACAAAAGCCAATACTGACTAGATACATCAGCAAACCCATGTATTAGTCTAGCACTTACAGGTGATTTACACAACCTGTCTGATAATCCAGCAGCAATCACAATGTCTGAGAGATGCATCTGGTCCTTAAAAAAAAAAAAAGAAAAAAGACGCCTTTGACCCTATGACTGGTTTTGCATCAGAGAGAGTTTCCTGTTGATTTAGGCCTCACCTCTCCTTCCATGCTGCTGATGCGAACCAGCTCGTTGAGGATAAGCAGGGCACCATGGACCCTGTCATCACGATTCATCCCCTTCTCTTTGGCCAAAGTCTCATCAAAGCCTTTCTCTGCCTCTTCAAAGGTTTGCTGGTAGAGAGAGCACAGACTCATGTGGCCCATTACAAGGACAAAAACTTCCACTTGACAAATCCATCCTTTATGGATGAAAGATGCTTCACACAAGGCAAACAAGTAACAAGCCCTACTTTGTACCACTGTGGTTTCTGCATTTCCTTGGTCTCTCTCTGGGTGGTGAGGATAAGACAGGCCCTCAGTGCTGATACAGCACCTTCTCGGATGGCCTGCTTGGGGTCCCACACAGCGTAGAAGATATTGTCAAAGAAGGGCTGCACTTGCTGAAAGAAGAAGGTGGGTGCACTCACAGCCAGCTCCCTCAGCACCAACACCTGGAAGGGAAAGGAAAAACAGACTTCAGACCACTCATTCTGAAACCTCTTATTCTCACAATTAAGCTTCTGAATAAGGAGAACACAATGGGGTCAAGATTTCAAAATGTCATGCCTAATTCAAGTAAACTGTTTGGCGTATCTTTTTACTGTGTTACTAACTGACATGACTGTGCCTCAATGCACAATTATGTCATAGTGGTTCGGTCATAAGTGTTGTCAGTGTTTTAACATGCACAGCAACTGCAATTTCAACATGACAGAAGAGGTCCAGTTAAAATACCTAAAGACAGAGAGCAAATGTGCATCTGTGCAAATGAAGCTGAAAACTCCAAAAATTGATACTTGACACAAGTGTATCAATAAAATATCACAAGAGAAAGTATAACAAGATATTGCATTACTGATGTATTGTCACACCCCTAGAGTGGATATGCAGTATTTTTTTCAACACACCTAATCTCACAAATCTTACACAAGGTTTAGGTTACTGTGATGGCAAATTGAAATAGATTGGAAAAATGAATGACCTCAAAAAGTAATTTGTTAAGGTTCAGGGTGATTGTGATGTCTGAGTAGAGTTGCATGTTTGAGCCAGGAGGGATCTCACAATAGAGGTCTACAAAGTTCATGGTGATTTTCATGTGAGGGTTGGGTTGCAATATTTTTGGCTCAGGGATGTTCTCACAACGCAGTTCTACAAAGCTGAGGCTGATAGAATAGTTTCTTTATGGTTCGGACATTAGTAATTTCACAATGGAGATCTACAGTGTTCAGGCTGATTGTGTAACTCTACTGTGCAATCATAGTCACAATGAAACTTGTGGAACTTCATTATAACATCCCTCTCTTGTCCCAAACATATTTCACTCTGACACTGCAACCTTGTCAGAGCTCCTTGGTGAAATCATTCCTGTATTATGGCAACAAGATCAATCTTGATATTGTAGAACTTCACTGTTAGATCACTAATGTCCCCAACATAATGACAGATTTGTCCTGAAAATGCTGCAACTCCATTCTGACAACACAATCACCCCAAACCTTTGAGAATTCCATTGTGAGATCACTCCTTTCCCAAACATAATGCAACTCTATTCTGACATCTCAATCATGCAAAACATTGAAGAACTACAATGTGAGATCATCCATGTCCCAAACAAGCTGAACTGTGACATCACAACCATCCTGAACCTTGCAGAACTAGGCTACATTGTGAGATCATTCATGTCCAAGACAAACTAGTTCTGATATCACAACCAATCTGAACCTTGTAGAACTGTAATCATGTTCTACATCATGGCCCTTGGTGTGAATTTTTCAGAATTTTGAAAATGGCGGCTGTCATTGATCTACAATATACAATGGATGGATAATGCAGTAATAGACCGCCCCCTGTGGCAAGTGATCCAATCATCACCAAACCAATCAAGTTGGTCCAACTTGACTCGATGGGCAAGGCTGCAGGACATTCATTTCACAATGGACAAGCAGGATGCAGACAAAACTTCACCAACCACAGATATCCTCTGTCATGATATAATGTTTGGCTAACTGTCAATCACCTCACACCTACACATGGATATAATCCCTCAATATCATGTCACTTTATATACTTATTTTATATAGGTTTGGCATCATAAAGCTTGCATTAAAAAAAAAAGAAAAGAAAAGAAAAGACGAAACCACGGAAATTACTACATGTGGCAACTGGCATGCATAGTAAAATGATTGTATCTAGCTCCCCCAAACAGTAATAATCAACCTTTAAATGACAATGTTAGCAGAATGCACAGCAGCAAATGAGGGTTCTGTGCATAGAAAGCTGGACTCACCATAACAGATCTATTGCCCCTCAAATCCCTTTGGATATCTTTTGATACTGTGTGGTATACAATCACCACACTGGCCAGGTTGGTACACATGAGAATCCTGTGTTCAGGAGACTCACATAACATTGACAGATTTCTGGATACTGATGTTCTAACAGCTTTCAAACAGTTCCTTGTCCCTGCCATTTTGAGTCATGAATGTAGCTCGTATAGCTTTATGAAGTACAAAGAAAATGCAGCGGCACACTGTCAGAGTCAATTTAAGCCCTCTACCCTCACAAACACTGCCAAGAACAAGTGGTATTACAACAACAAACAACACAGTCCCTGCTGGCTGGGTCCTGTTAGCTACTTACCGCAGCATGGCGTCTGCCTTCGTTCCGGTCAGCCCCCAGCCACTCCAGAGCCCTCTTCACCTCAAACTCCACATACTCAGCAGTGAAAGTGTCTCCTGCCATGGACAGGTGGCCCATGGCTTTAGAGGCCATCTCCATCACTACCGGGTCACTGGAGGGTAGCAGATTGCGCAGGTAGTTGGCAAAGCGGCTGATCCTGGTGGCATTGCCTCCCTCTACCCCAATCAGACTCACTGGAACAAAAAGATCAGCTCATATTAGTATGTTACCCTGCTTCATGTGACACAGTTAGAAATCAAGGGCAGCCACTTACCTCTAAATCATTTCAACAGGTTTACCAAGAGAACAGATTGAAAGTACACCATATCATGAGGCTTACCGATGGCAAGAATCCCTCCTTTCTTCTCGTTCACATCGGAGCTGGACACCAGCTCAAAGATGTGGTGGTTTAACTCATCATAGAATGTGGTGGCTTCATCTTGGCTCAACTGGGGAAGGTTGTGAAACAAATAAGAGATAGATTATTAGGTACAATGTGGAAAAGGAGACATGACAATGTGATGCCACCCAGCAACTTCTACCAGAGATAACACAGTTAAGCATATAGGGTGTCAAAAGTCTCACAGTTACCATGCATATTGTGTCATGGCTGCAATGTGATCCAGCAGGTTTGGAATATCATGTTGTATGAAAGTAGTCCCAACTTTACAGAGACTGTCATACTGAAGTTTATCAGTCTGCCTTTGATACTGCTGCAGCTGCTGTGTGCAACCACACACACATGCACGATGCACTGACCTTACACCCTTGTGACAGGAATGATGTTATCTTTTGTCCATGTGTATTGCTGGTAGGTACCTCTCTGAGCTCTGTGGTCACATAGTGCTGCAGATCCTTGGCAGACTTTGCCCTGGTGTCTTCATTCCGACTCTTCAGCCCACTGACAAACTGCTGCAGCACAGTGGCTGTGCCTGACATGATGACCATTTGGATGGCCTTGTCTGCAAATGGATTCAGCAGACCGGATAAATACATTCACTTCATGGTCCTGAGCAACTGAAGCAAAAGCAACTGCGACCAGCAAGTTCACATAAAAGAAAAATGACAAAGTTGTGTAAAAAGAACATGGGGCTGGATCAAGTCTGACAGTTCCTTGAATCCCAGTACCGGGCGTCGGGTTCTGTCACTTAGTCTTTATTGTTCACTTTATTGTGCAATTACGTTGCAGTTTCACTTATTGTGCAATTCCGTTATTTAAACTGTTTCAACTGTTCTATAGTCCTTGTTTATAGTGTTTATATTGCTTGTTATATTTATTAGTATGTATCTTACCTTGCTATCCACTTTGCTGCTGTAATGCCGGAAATTTCCCCACTGTGGGACTAATAAAGGAGTATCTTATCTTGTCTCATCTTATCTTATCTCATCTTATTTGCCCCGCATTGGCAACTCCCTCAGTTAGCATAACTGTTGTTGTTAGCTAACGTTATGGCTGTCGGTTCTGGTTAGCTCAAACGACTAGCAATAAAACATCTTCAACATTAGCTGTGTGCCAGTCACAAAGCTAAACTAGCTAGCTCTCATAGTATACACAATACACAAGCGACACAACACGGAATACGTCTAAATAGGTGTAAACTAGCAGGCTCACAGCCCTCACAACCTGGCTTGGTTTAGCTAGCTAACATTAGCCATAAGCTAACGCAGCCTGCCAAGCCAGTGAAGGTTAGATAGAGACAACTAATAAAGGCGTCAGTCCACAGTGTATCACTTACGTTGTCAATTTATTATGCCAGCCACTTAATTGCTAATAGCCACCTTTTGTAATACAGCTATCGCTGCACAGCTATCGCTAGCTAGTGCAGTGCAAGGTTAGCTTAAACCCTCCGCTGACAACCAGAAGGGGTGAACAGCACAGCGCACTTCACGAGTGTTGAATTGCGCAGCTCTACGCAGAGATATTGAACGCAGCAGGAAGACCATGAAACTTGAAGAACTAGTTTGTATAAAAAAATATTTAGAATATTATCCACAGAAAAAAACACTGCTTGATTTAACGAAACTTCTCTGATTAAACGAACAACACACCCTTTTCTGTGCACTGCTTAGCTGATGTTTTCTGATAAAGCTCTTCTAAAGGAGCAGCACAAATACAAACACAATGACATTCAGTGACACAATGTCACAATGTCATTCGTTTTTTTTCTGTCCTTGCAGAAGAAAGTTCCTCTGAAGTTTTAAAAGTATCACAGGCTGGATATTAAGGACAGCAAGAAAGTGAAGGCCTGTCTTTTCAGTCTGGCTTTTATTTTGGAGTAATGTTACAGCTTTACTTTTTCAGTTTAATCACTGGTTTTCATGTTTTCTTTTAACCTTGTGTTTATTTTATTTTATTTTATATTATTTTATTTTTGTTTTTAACATTTTATAGTTTTCATTGTTGTCATTTTTAGGCTGGCATACTTTTTATTGTCTATTGTTTTTATGTTATTTCGTTTTATTTTGTGTACTTTTAATCTTGCAATGTGAAGGACTTTGGGCTGCATGTTTGCATGAAAGGTGCAGTATAAGTAAAGTTGAGTTGAGCTCATTCTGGTGGATGCAGTCATTCTTAAAGTGAGTTCTTGTTGTTTTTGGTGACCCACAGGAAGATGTTGCAGTGCTGGCACATGCACAAAAAACTTATTTAGATGCATATTTTGCGGTGTGGTGTAAATTTTGAATTCTTCACTCTTATTGTTACAACTTACCCTATGTGTTACAATTTACCCCAGTAGCAGCACAGGTTGTAACAATGGAACTCCTTGTATTTCACATCAGTTTAAGAATTCGATGATGTAGTTGGAGAAGTTGGAAACATTGCTATTTGTAGCAGGCCAATCAGGGTACTTTGTGTCCAAATTTGAGAGCTCTAGCGCAAAAAATCTGCTAATTACAGGTGCTGAGTCAAAAAGTGTTACAACCATCCCTGGTCTTAACATATGAATGCAAAAAAAGCTGAGGAGTGCAGTGCAAACAAAAATTGCTTCATTATGACTGAAAAACCAACTGGACTTACATCAAAGCCTAAGACCAAAGCTGTGACAGCACCGTGGGATTCTTATGGGCATGTGGCTGCTGTTGGTAATGAGATGGCAGATCACCTAGCTGAAAATATCACTAGGAAAAGAAAATAAACATATTGCACTTTCAGTTGGGCGTGTAGTTTACATAAAGGAAGAGGTGGCAAGGGAGTAGCAAGATTTTTGGAGCAATGAGAAAAGGGAAGGCATTATTTCTAATTTCAATTATCAGTTAAGACTGTAGGTTTATGCACAGAGCTCAAATGGGGGGATTCAGCTCACCAGACTAGGCTGAGGTTTAATTAAAGGTTGAAACTGATAGGAAAACATCCAAATGGCTATTATGACTGTGGTCTCTCTGAGTCAGACAATCATGTTCTTTCAGTCTGCCAGATGTATGCTCAGCAAAGATCAAAATATCAGTGTTTTTCTCTGAACACTTGAATTGCGTGACAGGAAAAGCACTAGTTTTTGGAAAAGATGTTTTTGGATTTTATGCAGTCCGTGAGCCTGTACAAAAGGATTTGAACGAGTATTCTTCTTGATATCACCTTTTTTTCTGTTCCGTAACTTGACTTTTTTAAATTTGACTTTATCTTTCTTTCAAACACATACATACTGTCGGAGGAAGCAGTACACCTAGTGGTTTACTCTGCCAGAAAGGAACAGAGGAAACACATGTTATGGCTTGTCCATGTTTGAAAACTACAGCTGATGTGCAAAGGGATTTGGTGATAAGATAAGATGAAAAAGGATGTGATGGCATGAGATCAGATGACTTAATGTAGGATATCATGAGATGACAAGATAAGATGAGATGAAAATAACTATTGCAACCGCACAACAGAAGCCAAATAATTAACTAATCAATAAAGCTAGAGAGAGAGAAAGCAGATAGTAGGATGAAGGCAGCAATACGCACACACAGAAACTTTGGCTTCCAACCAAAAATCGTACAGATGGTGTTTGCAGTTTGCCGATTCGCGCAAGTACACATGCCAGTGCAAGACATGCCCGTTATGCAGGCACACAACTGTCCACATTCAGACTACATATGAGGAGACTGTGACCATGTAAAAAGCAGCATGTGCAAGCCGTGCAAACTGTGCAAATGTTTAGGCAATGCACATACGTTGTTGTTGTTGTTGTTGTTTTTTCAGAATTTTCTACACACTAACTCTGAGACAAAAAACCGGACACTGATGCCAAAAACAGTTAAACCAGTTCTGCACACATATTTTTGCTTTGATTCTAAAACAAACACTGCCAACAATTGTGTGCATTTGGCACAATATCCCAAACTTCCATGTGTTTTATCCACATGGAAAGCACTACCAGTCAAAATGCTACTGAAATTACTTGGGATTGCATGATAACATCGACACATTACTGGTATCAGCCCATATCGGCTGTAAAATGAAATATTTTCACCGGCCTGAAATGAATGTTTCTGCCAATATGACACACTGATTTGTGAGATAGGTCGAATGTGCCCTGGTTGTGGCTGCTGTCAGGATTGTCTCAGGGAGAGCACCATCCAAGCCTGTTGAAGTAGGATGAATCTTACAGTTTTGCATGAAAGAATGTTTTATGAAAATAAATATGGCATGTTTTACATAACCTAAGTTGAGATAGTTTTCTTAGTTTGCCCGGTGAGTGTGGACATTTTGAAAAGCATTGTATTTTACATCTGCTAGTGGGCCTTCACAATAAGAGCAGGTACAATAAAACGTTAATTCCCCTACAGGAGAGACTTGATGTTCTCTGTAATTAGATTGATTACTGATTACTCTCACTATACTAAATATACAATTTTCAGTGATTCACCATTTCAGGTGAACCATATCATTGTAAACTGGTATATTTAATGTATAATATTGAAATAGGGGATATATTCATATTTTGTCAGTACAAATGTTATGGTTCCTGCAGCACTGTAATATTGACAGGGTTGTATTGTATACGGACATTCTGCAGAACTGAGAGACCGCCGGGGTCATGGTGGTAGAGACCTGAGTGGGAGACACGGCTCTAGTACAAATGCTGTTAGGCTGAAGGAAATGCAGAGCCCATGCCTTGCAGACTACAGCAAATTTCACAACAACTGAAAGGTGGAGCTTGTGTCCTGTAGCTATTATACTATATTTCTGTTTGTTTTATATTTTGAGTTGTCTCCGTGGCTATACACATATAAGTAAAAAGTGTGACAGAAAATGAAATGACTGAGCCATGGGTAAAGTGAAGGTATTCATTGTCAGGTTTTCCATTCAGCACATCATGATGGAATTACCGGTTCTCAAAAACATCTATTCATATGGTCATCATCTTTTGAATGCAAAATCAATTTTGAGAGGACAACATGGTTTTGACTGTACATGTCTATTTGCAGGAGGTAAGTCAGGTACTGTGTTTAGTGTGTGTACAGTTTAATATGTCTTTAGGCTTTTGAACCAGTGAGTTATGATCAGAATATTTGCATAAACAATTTAGTCTATTTAGAGCATATGTATAGAATATAGCATGTTGTGATTGTCATGTGATATTTGTTCACTGAAAACATCAATAATTATTGTTTTTTGTTTGTTTGTTTGTTTGTTTATTTTGTACATAGGTCAAGCCACCAATTGCATTTGACCAAATAAAAATTCATTATTCATCAAAAGCAGCTATTAGGTAATAATGATACTACCTAAATATCCCATGAAAACTATACACCACTATAGGAATGTTACAGGACTATTTTGAAAATACAATAGATAATGCCATGGATGATGATAAGGTCAAAGTAAAGGCCACAGTCACACCATAAATCCTTAAAAGAATTGAAGTGAGGATCAGTTTTAAGCTGCATACCTAAAACGTCTCATGGTCATAATCATTCTCAGCCTCAGGAGGGAGACATTGCCCAGGAAAACAACCACTTTATACTGAAAGGTGCGAGGCTGAATGCAGCCGCTCTTCCTCTGAACCGTGACATTTACAGCAGTACAATACACCAATTACACCTGCAACCCCTTATTTTTTGGCTGTAGGTCCCTAAATGTCAAACACATTTACATCATCAGAATGATCATAATTACCATCTCCATTTCCATTTTCCCCATCATTAAGTAGCGGTCATGCTCAAGGAGATGTTTCATCTTGAAAACACGAATCCCCTTAAACCAGTGGTTCCCAAACTGGGGTCCCCGGACCACCAAGGGGTCTTTGAGGAGGTTCGAGGAGGTCCCCAGCAAAATGAGGGATAGATAGATAGATAGATAGATAGATAGATAGATAGATAGATAGATAGATAGATAGATAGATAGATAGATAGATAGATAGATAGATAGAAACTTTATTGATCCTGAAGGAAATCCAGGCATCCAGTAGCTAATACAACACATCCAAATGCCAGTGCACCCTAGAAAAAGAGTAATAAAACAATATAGGAAGAAAAAAATGTGAAAAGGGGAAAAAAACAAAAACAAAAAAACACTGCAGTGTAGCAACCAGAGCCACCAGAACATGCCAACTGAAGTAGTGCAAATAGCTCAGGGCTGAATAATGAATAACAATAGAAATAAAAGTAATAGAAGGAGAAGAGAAAGAAGAAGAAGAAGAAGAAGAAGAAGAAGAAGAAGAAGAAGAAGAAGAAGAAGAAGAAGATAGGATATGATATGATATGATGAGGTAAGGAGGTAAGATAGTAATAATAATAAGATAATAATAGATAATAGGATACAATCATTTAGTTTCACAGAGAAAAAGCTATTGGGATGACTGTTTTGATAAAAAGTTTCAGTGCCCTTGCAGTCAAATGTGTGTCTATTTTTGGGATCCCTGACGTGGGAACAGCTTGAGAACTGCTGGCTTACACTTTTTAAGCAAATGACATTCAGCCTGGCCCTTGGTTTTGAGCCAGAAAAAAGCACAATATCTGGATTGGCTCTCTTTATCCCAGACACACAAACAGCCAAACGCAGTCACTGCTGAGAGTAAATAAATAGGCCTGATGGGGCCACCATAATATGTTCCAATTTATTTTTCAAAGCCATCTTCGTTTAGCAAAAATAAAAAGCAGTGGTTAATTTATGGCAATGCAATGAAGAATTGTGCAGTATATTCAATGATGTACTGATAAATAAAAAGGTTCCAGAGGGTCAGTGATCACTTATATGGCAAAAAAAAAAAAAAACAACAGCACCAATGTGAATGAAAATGTATTCAAAAAAGCGTTCCTTCAAACTTTTCCACATCTTTCTATAACTTAAACCAGTATTATACTAGCTAATATCTACTATTCATTTAGCTCTTAAAAGACTCAAGAGTTTTAATGTAAATTGTAAGAGCAGGTTTTTGTCAATGACTCCTATTTTATTTTATTTCAGTTATTTATTTTTAAAAAAGATGAAAAAGTCTGCACACTCACATTATGCTCCAAAAAATGTTCATGATTAAACAACGTTTCGAGGGTGTCCGCTCTTCATCAGGTCATTTGACATGTTCCACTGAGCCCAGCACCTCAAGTATGTGATGTGCGTATATATCTACAAACATTGAGTTATTTATTTTTACAAATATTGACTTGTGCTTGGCCAACTGTAAAGTCCAGTTTCACCTGGCTTTTAGTGGTCTTGGGCAAAAAATGCATTTGTGTATTCTATGTATACTGTACATATGTACACTAACAGTCAAAAGTTTGGACACACCTTCTCATTCAATGTTTTTTCTTTATTTTTACTACTTTCTACATTGTAGATACATACTGAAGACATCAGATATATGAAGCAAGATATATGGAATTATCTAGCAAAGAAAAAAATGTTAAATAACTCTAAATATGTTTTATATTTTACATTCCTCAAAGTAGCCACCCTTTGCTTTGTTTACAGCACTGCAAACCCATGGCCTTCTCTCAATGAGCTTCATGATATAGTCACCTGAAATGGTTTTCTCTTCACAGGTGTGCCTTGTCAGGGTTCATTTGTGGAATTTCAGGTTGGTACACAGCTATAACAGCCTTTTTTGACAACTGTTAGAATTCATATTATGGCAAGAACCAATCAGCTAAGTACAGAGAAACGACAGTCCATCATTACTTTAAGAACTGAAGGTCAGTCAGTCTGCAAAATTGCAAAAACTTTGAATGTGTTCCCAAGTGCAGTCTAAAAACCATCAAGTGCTATGAAGAAAATGGCTCACATTAGGACCGCCCCAGGAAAGGAAGACCAAGAGTCACCTCTGCTGCTGAGGATAAGTTCATCTGAGTAAACAGCCTCAGAAATCGCAAGTTAACAGCACCCCAGATAAATGCCACACAGAGTTCTAGTGGCAGACACATCTCTACATAAACTGTGCAGAGGAGACTGCGCCAATCAGGCCTTTATGGTCAAATAGCTGCTAAGAAACCACTACTAAGGAAAAGCAACAAGCAGAAGAGATTTGTTTGGGCCAAGAAACACAAGGAATGGACATTCTTTGTGTTTCTTGGCCCAAACAAAGTGGAAATCTGTGCTTTGGTCTGATGAGTCCAAATTTGAGATCTTTGGTTCCACCTGTCATGTCTTTGTGCAACGCAGAAAAGGTGAACGGATGGTCTCTACATGCATGGTTCCCACCGTGAAGCATGGAGGAGGAGGTGTGATGGTGTGGGGGTGCTTTGCTGGTGACACTGTTGGGGATTTATTCAAAATTGAAGGCACACTGAACCAGCATGGCTACCACAGCATGCTGCAGTGACATGCCATCCCATCCCGTTTACGTTTAGTTGGAGCATCATTTATTTTTCAACAGGACAATGACCCCAAACACACCTCCAGGCTGTGTAAGGGCTATTTGACCACGAAGGAGAGTGAT
>OMLB01024450.1:0-16829 GCA_900302555.1 Myripristis jacobus
ACCCCCCAAAAAACAACCTAAAGTTTTCACCAAATTACCTCAAAAATTGTAAACATTTACAAGAACGTAAAAAGAAATGTAAAAAAAAGAAAGAAAAAGAAACAAAGTGAGCTTTGTAGAGAGGGTGCAATGAAACCTGTCAAAATAAAAGCCCTCCTGCCAATCAAAATGACGTGATATTTTGCACACACTGAAGCGAAGACACAGCAACGCAGTTCAAAACAGAAGTGAGCAAAGTCTTACGGGCTGTTCATCTTTAAGAGCCACACTGATCTATTCATGATATAACACAAGAGGCCCCCCGATGCTTTTATTGCCTCGGGGGCCCCTAAATCTGCAGGGGCGGCACTGAGACCAGCGTGGAGTCAGGAAGCCATCGGCATGTTAGAGCACACTGGAGGGCTGCTACTCACGACCACAGGGAGCTCCTGCCTTGTGTGATGACCCCTGTAAACTTGGTCAGCCTCCTGGCGTCAACCTCAAACCACTGCAGCGGGTCGTCTCGCCCGGCGCACCAGCCCCCGTCGTAAAGGTCATCCTCGTAAAGGCCAGCCTGCCGGGGACAAACAGTGAGCAGCTCAGAGCAGCTTTCACACAAACACACAGCTATATATAATATATATGTGTATGCCTCTGGTCTATTGTTGGCCTGGCTCGGCTACAAGGTAGTTAATTGTTCCTGTTTCATGGTCTGCTGACAAGTATGTAAACGCCAGCAAGGCTCAGATCATGGCAAAGTAATAAAAATACAAAATGGATGATTATATTTGCTTCGCTGACAGTCTGAAATGATGCAGTCTCCGTAGGAATCTGCGAGCACGAGACGAGCGTGCCCCCCCTGAGAAACGGCGGCGTGCAGCGGGACTGTAAATTCTGCAGCGTACAGACACAGGCCCGGGTCGCTCGGACCGGCCTGATCACGCCTGAAAACGCGGGGAGGGAGTGAGCAAAAGGGCTGAACGGGGAGCTCGGTAAAGGCTGAGTTATAGAAAACGAACGCGGGCCAAATAACGCGAAACTGTCTGCGCTTCTTTCCAGTTTCCCAGCATTCCTGAGCTTTCGCCACCGATTTGAGTATAGATTTTATTGATGCAGTGTCGGGATGCATTTCTTCGACACATTTTTGGCAGCGCGCGGTAACAGCTGACAGCGTTGACCCAGTTCTAAATGCATTAAATGCTTCTGGTTCCAAAAAATGCAGTACAACTAATCATATTGGTACAGTATGATGAATTGAGATGGCTGGCTCGGAGCTCTTTGTGTTCACACTCAGAAATGTGCTGACGGGCCACACTGTTCATCTTCTTCAACCAAACTCATATTATAGTGGCATTATGCCCTGAGTGCATAATAGCATTGCATCTTAATTGTAACTGTCAAGATACTCTGAATTTATGCCTCCACCCAGAACACCTAATCAATTACAGACTTGAATATACAGAAAAGAGGGATGACCCGTCTCCTTGTCACCTCAAAGATGAGTTTTTGTTCCTGATACAGCCTGTGTTCAAGAGGCCTCCGCAAAATGGAATTTGGACCCCTGAAATGTGAATAAAATTTTAGGATTTAGCTTCAGTCCTAGATAAATAAAGTGCTTGCACAGGAAGAGTGTGTCCCAGGAACAATAAAGTGTCCAGCTGCCTGGGCCACATTTCCAGAAAACACAAATGAATTTTACAGGTTTGCTGTTATCTGACTTTGCATCAAATGGCTATTTTTAGATATATAATGAGATTTAAAATGAAGATCAGCTTATTTGCTCAATGATCTATTTTATTCTTACCTAAGGTATATCATACATCTCGAATAATCTTTATCTATAACAAAGTTTTTTTTTTCTGCCGCTATGCAAAATCTCCAAACATCAAAAGAAAGTGAATTTACAAGAATGAATTTTGTACCCGGCCTCTAATTATCACAATGCAGACAGTGTTGGGAATCTAAACATATCAGCTCCAGGAGTGGAAATAAACTGAGTCCATTGGACACTGGCCTGATTCAACAGGCAACATCTGCTTTCTATGTGTGTCTCCAGATTTACAGATAATTTCTCCCACGATTGGATACAGTATCTCTGTCCCTCTGATCCCTGACATGGACTCACAGACCCGAGGGTGCACACGTACACACACAGGCTCACACACACACACACACACACACCAAACAACAAAGGCTTTGTTTTGCTGGTTTCCTGACACGTCATGCCTCTCATTCTTGAGTGAATTAAGAGTATGTGTGTGTTTCATTAATTGCACCGTCTGATTCAGAACAGTGCAGCCTGCAGAAGATGAGGCGAGCTGCAGACTGCACTCGGTCTAATATGCTCAAAGTGGAGCTTGCACTAACAGGAAATACCTCCTCTCCCAGATGCCAATCCGCTTTATTAGGTTTGGGGATGTGCCCCTGGTTTGATGGCAACGGTATTGCTTTCTCTCTGGAGTTAGTTTTGGACTATTAAAATATGCAGTGAATCGAAGCAGAATGATAATGTCACCCACATTTAACTGTACCCGGCCAAAGCATGTTGTCACAGCTTACATTTTTCCATGGATTTACCAGATAGTCATTCAGAAACCTGCATTATTATATTAAAAAATATGGCACTGCAGCTCGAATCAAAAGATATGATCTCTCAATCATCTTTCTTTTCCATTGCTTCTTTGTGGGAAAAACTGAATCCGCTTGTTTGATATGTAACATGCAGAGCGAGGCGGGAGAGCTTCCAACGAAAATGAGATCGCCCGGGGGTCTAATGCTCCCCTCCTCTTTTTCCAGGCTTGGTGGACTCGCCCGGACCACGCCAAGGCTTTTAGCGTCTTGCCTTACCTGGATATTGAGACGGCCTCTGTGCGCTCCGAGGCCGTAGCGCTTCATAGTTGAGGCGTGAAGTTGGAAATCGTCAATCTTCAGTGTCTCCAGTCCCATCGGGGGGCATTCTGGTGGAAGAGGATGACAAATTGGCCTGTGATACTTGGATGATGGTAATTTCATGTATCATCTCTTGCTATAGATACAGCTCCTGACTCAGGGACCATGCAGTCGTTAATAACTTGACTCAGTCGTAATGAGTAACTCAGACTTTGCACTGCAAGCTCAAAATATGTAAAGCTAATGAGAGATTGGCGACATTCATCATCACCCGTTACGCTGAGCATCTATAATAACAGATGCTATATGGCAAACGTCCTTAGTCAGCACGTACTGAACTGCAAACAGTTTTAATATCATTCTAATGTGCAATGCCGAGGTGAAGGCAGAGCATTTATGGGCGATTGTTACAATAGCAGTCATTATCCATCAGTGTCGATCTTTCCTCACGCTCCCTCTAAACTCTATTTACATGGCATAATAATAAACCGATGTGGAAATAAAGCATTCATCAGGTACGTCTCCTCTGAAACTCATTTTAACACCCACCCACCAGCACTGTGGGCCTGGAGGAGAGAGAGAGAGAGAGAGAGATCCTGAGTTCACCTGCCTCCAATTTAACACACCTCACTGGGTAAACAATTCATTTTCTCAAGAGCTGGAAAATCGAAACGTAAAAGGCGAGCCTATATGACAGAAACTACGATGAACTGCGTGGCTGGCGCTTTGATGTAAAGACGCCGCTATGAGTTTATATGTGTGGAAAGCTGCACTGCTGATTAATCAATTTGCACACTAATTTTTGTTCTTTGGAAATATAATATAGACGCCTATCACAGTCTCAGTATCACGGTATCATGATCTGAACACTTCAAGGAGCTCCTCAGCCATCTTACCCAAAAAGAAAGCAGTCAACTGGGTGCATTAATGCCTTGTTTGTGCTCTGCCACGCCCCCTTTCAGCAGTGTTGCACATCCCCTTTAGTTAATCAGTGTGGAAAGTCGGTCAGTGCTGCATTGACCTCTGACCAGCCTCCCCGCTGACTTTCATGATGTTACTCGGATGAATTTGGTAACTGTGGCCCAGTTTGTACTAAACGCTGCCCTTTGCAACGCCCCCTTGAGACTGACTGGCCCCAAAAGGTAATCAGTTCATTGTTGGCCGTTTATCAGCCCTCCCACCACGTCTTGTGGGAATCCGTCCAGTACCTTTCGAGCTATCCTGCTGACAGACGGACAGATGGACAGACAGGGGCGATCACACCTTTTTTTTCACCTCCTCGGCAGAGGTAAATATCATCACCGTCTCTGTGAGTCCGTTAGATAACTCTGTCCAGTGTGCATGCTGATACTGTAGCATCCACCATGTGCAGCTAACATTATCGTCAAAGCAAGAAAATGAGAGCTCTTTGGTACATATTTTTAGATTGTTACATTGGAAAAACACATGCAACCTCGGACAAAGAGCATGCACTTTCAGTGGGAGAACAAATTTTGTTTACACAGTAAACAAAATTAGATGGTGGTTAAAGTTACCAAACTTGGATTTCTAAAAGGTTCATCTAACCAATGCCAACTGAACACTAAGCATTGGTCCATGACTCTGGACAAAACTATTTACCAGAGACACAGACATGACTTTACCCCTGATTCACTCTTAATGAGCAGAGTGACTAATGGGCCAAACTCCCAGAGGACCAGTTTAGTCCTTCAAGGCCTTTCTACACAAAAGGCGCAAGGGAATCCAAAATCTCTATGGTCCTTTTTCTGTGGACTTAAAAGGAGAGATGCAGGGTCATAAAGCAGCACTGTGGTGTTATAGCTGTCCTATCTTAGCGCCTGTCCTTTATGTCCTGCTGAAGGGATGCTGCATGGGTACTAAGTCTTACTTTTTCTTAGGCAAGTAAAAAAACTTTGCCATTGGGGTAACATTAACTTAAACGCTGCTTCAACTTGTTTCAAGCTTAATTTTTTTGATACAAGAGAAGTGATTACCGTTTTTGGTCATGTTTCACGATACCGACATTTGTCTCACCTGGCCAAATTTTTCACTTGTGTTATGATACAGTTTTAAGACTGAGCATGAGAGAGATGATTTGTAGGATAGATGATGTGTTGACATTGATTATTTTTCCAGGCTCATTGTCCTAACTCAGGCATAATAATACAGGCATAATACAGTGAATCACATGTAACAGTTCATACCATCACCAGCTATATTGATGTTGGTAATTAGTAGTAATAAATCCATATGATCCTTATTATCATCCTCCGATTGCCTGCTTGAGTAGGCCAGTTATTCAGCATTTCACATTAAGAGTGCAGGAATGGTTGGTCAAAAAAATAAAAACAGCCTTATTTGAGGCAGTTTGCCTTTATAATGGAAAAATGTAGGCTTTATTGAATAAGAAGTAAGCTGCACATCACTTAAGAATGTTTTCATTTTCTGCTGGAGGGCATATGCAGTGTGCTTGACCAAATGCCCATCTTTAAGTGATTACAGAGACTGAGATGCCGTTTGCTAAATAGAGCTCTTTGTGTGAGATTGGCTCATCTTTTACACTACAATGGATTTCACCCAGTGAGGACCAAATGGGCAAATAAGGGCTGACGTGTGAAATCCCTGCTGGCCAACGGCTCTCTGGGTCAGATCAAGCTGTTTGCAGACTTCCCTAGACCACAGCTATGGAATTTCAAAGCAAGAATTTCCGATTGGGCACAGGTCTGTTTGTATATGCAGCATGTGCTGCACATGTCGCTGTCATGCAGCCAGCGCTGTCTTCACAAATGAACACCCAGACGAAAAGACGACAAAAGAATTTCCCAATGAATATACAGTAGACGTGCACTTTTGTCTTTGACAGAACATGCGTGAAGTTGGTCACGTCTCTCCATAAATTTGATCCTTCGGAGGAGGCTGAGATATCATCAATCCATCTGGGATTTATAGTGAAGCCAGTGCATTCTTTGAGAGGGTGAAGATCAAGTTTAGTGACATTTAAAAAATAGTTTTCCGCAAGATCCAAAATCCACACAATATTACAGGACACAATTTATGTTGGGTGCATTAACCAAACACAGTGTGAAGCCAAATGAATTCTTGCTGTAAAACTGGTGTCAAAGTTGATTAGCAAGCCAGATGTGATGCTCCTGGAGTGTCCAATTAGTTTAGTATTTACAGTAACTCTACACGACAATGAAATGCATGTGATGTCCTATCTGAGACCCGGAGCTAAAAGCCTGCATGCCTGTATTTCAAATCCACTTGGACCTGCAGACATGCTGCAGGGCCCAGTTGCACACTGCAAGTCCCCAGGCTGTGAATGGACAGATCACAAGTTAATAAGGTCAGGCCGGCCCTCACAGCAGGCAAAAGGAACAAGGTTAAGGGGGGGAAAAAAACGTGTGCGTGCCGTTGTATTGAGAATAAATCATTATCACCATCTGTGTGCAGTCCTCTTTAAGACCCATAGGGGAGCGCAGCATCTGCTGTACAATGCAAATACCAAAACAGACACTCAGGGTCTCATATGTTGCTAAGTAGGCCACTTGCCTTGTTCCTGCTGGGAGCCAAAAACCAGTTCCTGGGGTAGAGGTTTAGTCAGGCTATGTATGTCACAAATCATTATTTCACATCTGGTGATACAGTATTGAAATACTGCAGGCGGAGGATTCACTTCTACTGTAATGTAAGCCCCAAACAACTTCTAAGTCATATGTTTTGGAGGATAGAGCATCAATCTAAACGCATGTGGCGCCTTGGAAGCAACTTTAAGATTAAGAATACAAATAATTGAACAAATTAGTGTGATGGCTCTCTCATTCATTGCTTGTATCTTGCATCACCAGACAGCTGCACATCAAACGCCTGTTTATAAGGCTCTGTAAACTTTCTGATTTCACTTGTCTGTTTTCCAGTTATTAGAGCAAAATCCAACGGCGTTTTTGCCAAGTTACTGTACACATTTGATAAAACTGCCGATATCTGTGTGGAAACATCTTGTTTTCACAGCTCTCTACAAGTGTAACGGCTGATGGGGAATAATGAACAAGCCGTTGAATCATTCGTTTAATCAAACAATGAACTTCCCCGCTGTGCTTAAATCCTCCATTTAATGAATTCCCCATTGTTTTGGTATGTGCCGATGTGGCAATCACAGTTTTTTTTTTTGGAGTACTGCTCCAGCTCAGCTCCAACAATGGCAAAATAATTAAAGAAATTTGGAGGCAAGAGCGAGACGTGTGAGGCTATAGGATGATGATTTAGTTGTTAAAATAAGAAAAGGGTGCGATTTTTAAAGCGTTGTTTATGATTTTGCCCGTAAAACTGAGGCGCTTAAGTGTGGTCCGGATAAATCAGACGCTAGCAAGGCATGGAGACGCTGAACAAACATCACATAATTCATAAACCAGGTCAGTGTTGAGTCAGAGCTGCAGTCATGAAAACATGATTTGGTAGCCGGGGCTGTCCAGATCATGACTGTGTGCTGGGTTTCTTTATAACTTCCCCACCGTGCCAGGCGTGTCAGCGTGGAGTTCCAACTTTCCAACATGTTAGAACAACCCCGCGGTCCAAAATCTGCCCACAGTCGCCTTTCACCTCCCAGTGCCAACTTGAAATGGTAGCTTCTCTATCTCTCGCGGTAGGGCTGCTTACAATAGCTTTAACATCAACACATAAATTCACACTTGGCCTACGCGCTTCTTTTCACGTTCCAGCATTGTTAAATACAGCGCCTCGCTCGAGTTTGACGCTGTGTAAATAAGTGCAATAAAGGCAATTTACTGCTTCTCTCATAACTCCGGAAAGTTTGAGGTTGCAGTACGTGCGATGGGCCCCCAAATCAAATCTTTTGTCCTCTTGGACCGGAGCGAGGTGGCACACAGTCTTCACGGGACCGCGACAGACAGCGCCCGTGCACGAGGGCTGCCGGGGCATCCTGGCCTCAGTTTAGCAAATATACAGTGATCCATGGCAACCAAACACAATGCTTCATCGGCAAGGAGGACAACAGTGCCTCTGTGACTCGACTCCGCTTCTGAGAGCATCATCTTTATTGCCAGATTTTTCCTCTCAGGGAAAATAAGCTTTTTGAAAACTGTCCTCATGCCAAGGCATTTGTCATTTCTAAGAGGGTTTGTTTCTTTCTCCCATCCTGACTGCCCTGGTTTAGACATAGAAAGAACATCAGTGGCAAGATGGATTTCCTGAAATATCATTTTATGGGATCATGAATTTCCCAGGTGTAGCGACAGCGTCGTCTGTCCTTCACTCACCCTCCTTTATTGAGCTGTACTGGCCCTCTGCTTCCGAGACACTGTTTGGGCTTTTCAAGGCGTTCTTCTTGTTCTTCTCCGTCTTTTTGTTGGCCGGTTTCACTGAGGAAGGGAAGGAACACTCATGAAGAGACAGAAGGTTAATGTTTTTGGTGGATAGTCTACTCATCTTTGCTATTTCGGAGTGATTATTGACAAAGCGCAGAGAGGAACAGAACAAGGAAATGGATCCAGGACAGCGGGCTAAACCGAGAGATGAAAACTTTTTAACCTCATCGCCCCTTGCACCCGGTCACAGCGGAGACCCACAGTAGCAAAGCCAAACATGGATTTTGAAATTGCACTCGCACGTTCTGGTGATAGATCACTGCTGGCAATCATGCAACACCCTTGTACTATGATAGTGCTTACTCAATTGACTTGCCTGGAGGGTTCAAAGGAATCATGAAAATGTCCCCCGTAAGAGGGGCCGGGGAGGGGAGCGGGGAGCCACATTCCAGGAAGAACTAAAGATGTAAGTGGGGAGTGCACTTTTTATTTGACTGAGTGTCAGGTCAGGATAGGCCCCATGTGATAACAATCCCCCTCACATCTGAAAGTCTTTATCCACATCTCAATCCGAGGACAGGTCAAATCCCAAACAATGCTCCGAGCTGCATGCGGTTGAGCCTAAATGGTTTTCGATTGAACAAGAGGGCACCGAGACATGATAATTTAGACATTGCTGTGGTGCACCGGCTCGGTTAGGAGTTGCCGGCTTTTTTTTTTTCCTCTTTATTACTAACTGATGTGCTGGAAATAACTTTACCTCTAGGCCCTTGCAGTTCCAAACACATGGGCCGACAAGAAACGTAGGTAAACAGTTCAGCTCAATTTCCAAAAGGAATAATACTTTTTATTGGGTGCTGAATCCAAAAGAACCAGGTAGGACTACATCTTTATAAGCGAGAGGACAGAACTCTAATTTTAGTTAGATAACTCGCGTTTGAAATGCTTTATCACAGCCGCAGGACACAGTTAGAGATTTTATTACCTATAGATATTGAGGAGTGATGAGTAAATATCCAGCTGGAGCCTACAGGCGGACGAAAGAGCAAGCAGCAGTCCTGATGCCGGGCAGCGGCGGCATCAGAGGGAGAGATGGGAAATTTTGCAGCTTAAATATGCAGCCAAATAGGGAGGGCTTGTTTGGTGGACGACATGTGGAGAGAAGGTGTGTAACGGTTCAACAAACCCACGGTTCGGTTTGTTCTGCAGGTTTTGGGTCACGGTTTTGGTTTGCTTTGTTTTGTACCCTACGGATGGAAAAAAATGACCATTTCCAGCATTCTCTGTAATTTATTTTACTTTCAAAAATGACGTTTTTTCACTCAGTGATGTGATAACAGTATGTGAAATCAACAAATATTCCTCCAAAGGCAAAAGTGCCGTCAGACTACTTAAAACAAACATAAAAATAGATTCATTAATTCATCAGCTAAGAGGCTGCATGGCTCTCATGTGTGTGTGTGTGTGTGTGTGTGTGTGTGTAACACTGCACGGCTAAAAATATGATGAACTCTCATGGTGAGGTGACTCTCAGGCGCCCTGGAGGTCCGGTCATCACTGGTGAGAGCTTTGTGGGATGTGCTGTGTATTGAGTGTTTGTTTTTTGGGTTTTTTTTACATTTTGGTTCGGCACCGTATTTTGAACGGTCCAGTTTTTCACAGTTCGGTTTCACACCTCTAGGAGAGTGAGGGCACGTAGCGTACAAGTACAAGCCGACTGCCTGAACTAGGTCTTGATTTCGGCAGCATCTTTGGGGTCTCGAGAACGTCCCCATAAAAAACCACCAGTGAATTCTGTTTATTTGGTCCAGCATGACAGAGGAAATCAGGAGTGACTTGTGCATGTCTCTCCCTCTGCAGTCCCACCTGCAGCAAGTAGCCCTGCTGGGACACGTGAGGCGGGATGCCTGCACCATTAAGTCACTGTCGACACAGCTGCTCTACATTACCTGGTACCGGCCGGAGCGGACCAGCCCTAACCTTCATGCCTGTTACTGTTCCTCCAATTGGCTGTCGGGGTTTCCACATGCCTCCGAACCTGCTACTGCATGTGCTGCACGCCCCATAGGCAGGGCTCTGAGCCGTAGTAAATACGTTTGTATGGGCGAGAATGGTTCAGTGAAGGGATCCTGCCGTCGCTCACGGCTGCCGGGAAAACGTGGGTCTCACATGTGTTCAGCACAACGTGGCTCCTAATTCAATCCTGACCTCTGCCGTGCTGGAGACTGTTGATATTTCTGTTGTGTGGAAGCTACGAGGAAACCTGGGTCTAATCTATGTGTGTGTGTGTGTGTGTGTGTGTGTGTGTGTGTGCTGGCAGGATGGGGGTGAGGGGTGAAGGGGTTGTAAGGACTACCTGAGGAGATTATTGTTGCTCTTTTTCTCTGCACATCCATCACCACGTGAATTGAATGCAGCTGCTCCCGTCGAGTCCTAGAGGACACCAGCGTTCTGTCTGAGCCTCGAATTTTCCGTTTGAATTCATCAAGCGGTGTGAGAGCACATTTACGCACTTTTAGGCAAAAAAAAAAGTAAGACATTTCATAGCTTTCGATGAAACTATGAGCTTTCTATGAAACACTTTGATTTTTCTGTTTTGTCTTGTGCTTAAAATGACATGTGCACGGCGTCCTCGACTGTTTAACAGGCCACCGACGGTGCTAGGTATCATTTTTTATTTAATTATATTTCACTCTTTAATATCACCACATATATGTGTTGACAGTCACATTTGCACACACCTCCCGAAGCTGTCCACATTTCCAGAGTTTGTTTCATCAAAAATCCTCCTAAACATGCAAAAATCAGCGAGGATGAGACACAGGCTGTCATCTGGTGGTGATATTGTTTCATAGGGTCAAGGCAAAAGTTTCAGAGAGTTTTGAGCTCTCATAATATTGTGTGTAACCTAATAGCTTTTGTTAGCCATGCACAATATTGTTGTGAGCCTTTGATTGAAAATTCCTAGCAAGTAAAGTACAATTTCTACAGACATAGCTGATGATGGATTCCATCAGTAAAATCATTTTGTGGATAATGTATAGAGGGAAACTTTTCCTGGTTGAAATTTGAGGAAAACCAGCAGGTTGTCATGCTCAGAGAGGTGAGTACTTTTACCTGATTTTGCCTCAGAGGTGTCTTTATCTGTCTGCCTGCTGGCGTCCGCCTTTCCCTTTGGCGCTTTCTTGGCGGGAGTTTGGCCGGGGCGCTCCCGCCTGTCAGGTATGGAGGCCACGGGCTGCTCTGCTCCTTGGACCTGGTTGTACTGTTCTCTCGTCAGCAGCTCCTGCATGTAGTAATCCTCATCCTCGGCGGCGTGGCCGTGGCCGAGGTCCGCGAGTCCCACGAGCAGTCCCAGCAGAGCCAGGAAGGTGAGGAGGCTGAGGCGCTGTCTTCTCATGACCCCGGGGATCATCTCCAGCTGAGGGTCCCGATGCCGTCTCCAGAGGAGCCTGCTGCTGCTGCCAGGCTGTGTCCCATCAACTGCTCCCCTTCCTCTCCCTTCCCACTCCAGCACAGGGAGTTCACAAAGTTCTCAGAGCGCTCCAAGTCACTGACGAAAGCAGCGGAGCCAGAGGGTCCATGGACGCCTCAGCCTGGGAAAAATGCAGAGAGGGAGGGAGAAGCCCAGAGAGCAGAAGTCAGGGAAGAGATAGTCAGAAAGACAGCAAGTGATTTCCCTCTGTAGATGGCAGCAGGTGGCTCAGTCCTCAAAAGAAAGTTGCTTTTTGGTTGTTTTAAACCAATCTGAGGCTAATGACAAACAGTCCTTTACACAGAGGGGGAAGAAGTGAGATAGAAACACACAGCTCTCTGAGAAAACACACATTGACACTTCAACTTAGAGGATCCACTTTCATCTACATCTCCTCCCACTCTGGGCTGCTGCAATCGAAGGACAGAAAGTTTGCTCTCTCCTGCAGGGGAACCAACCAGGAGAATTAAACAGCTCTTAACCCGTTTGCTGCTCAGTGAACCGTCCAGAGGAGAGGCACAGGCGACGCTTTTGATCTCTTTAGGGATACAGTTACAGCCCGAGCCGAGACAAAGTATACATGTCATAACAAACAGTAGCAGCCGTCTGCCAACTCTGCTGAATTCCTCTAGCAGTGAGACACGGTGGGTGTGCAGCTCTCGTAATCCAGTACGTGTGTACTTATTGCTTTAAAATGTCAACTGCGGCGCATGATCTCCCAACACTGGGAGAATAATTAGCTTGCTGCTGCTCCCCACACTGCCTCATTTACCAAGTGTGTGTTCCCGTTTTAGCCAAGACCTGTTTGGACTTCGCAGTAATTTACACATTAATGAGTGGCTGAGGTTTAGCAGAGCGAGTCTCTCTGCAGCATCCAGGCATGTTCCAACACAAGGGATGGAGCGATGCCCTGTGTGTCACGACTCATCACGTCAACGCTGTCTGCTCCTCGTAGACCTCTCCCTCGCTCGCTCCCCCTCTCTCCCTCTCTCTCTCCCTTTCCTTTTCGCACACATGTGCACACACATAACCATGCCTACAGCAGCTGACAGAGCCTCACTTTCACAAGACAGCAATAGCAACGCCCAAAGCCACCGGTCAACATTACACAACTAAAATGAGGATAGATTTGCCACATCAAGCTGACACACAGTCCTGAATAAAGCCTCGTTGTGTCTGCTAAACTGGTGTAGATTCATCTTGCACCTCTACTGCGACAAAAAGTGAACACAAAATGTTTCATCACAGGGATTCCCAGAGTTATGTCTGATATCTTCTTAGTTGGAGCGATCAGAGGGAAATGTCTAGCCCTAGGCTTAAAGATTTAGTCATAAGGAGGACAGGGATTCCACTGAGCAATCACACAGCTAATAACTACAGCTCCTGACATTTCATCAACCTGAGGCAAAGCAAAATAAGGTGATATTTCCCTAACGGGCCCCGTAGCACAGGCTGGTGAGCTGCCCGAGCCTCACCTGGACCAATTTAAGCCCACTGGTTCAGTACACCTATTTGATGGGGAGGAGACAGTTTTGCTGAGAGAGCGGCCGGGAGGCTCGATGCAGGACTCCTGTGAAAAGAAGTTGCGAGGAAATTGGTCTTTACGCCCCGTGCGATTCAGGAAACATCAGCTGGAGATTGTGAATGGAGGCCGGGGAGGTCGGGGAGCTGGGCGCGGGGACGGGCGAGCGCAGAGGAAGTGGATCCGGTGTGGGCGGACAACTGGAGGCTAGAGGACTGCTCGGTTGGCACAATACCCTCGCCAGCCAGGCAGGCATTCACCGCTCGCCCACTCCTCATTTAGACTGCACCCATGAACTCCTCTCCGCTGAGTTAAACTGTCTGGGAGGAAGAGGGGAGGGGGAGGGAGGAGAGGTGGGAAGGGGAAAAATAAAGGAGGCAGAAGGGGAGGCGAGAGGGCTGCAGGATTTTGACACAAAGGCTTTGAGACAAGATATATCCTCCCCTCCCCGCACACCTTAAAATAACCACAACTCGCCGAATGTCAGGCCTTCCCGAACGCGTGGCGCGGCGGTGATGCCTCGGGAGACAGGCCTACATTACCGGGGCAATTACATTACGATGATTGCTCGGAGCTCGCTAAAAGAGTTCAAAAGGAGTGCCATAACACATGCGTCTTCCATCCTGTTTGCTGTCAGTTTTAAGGAAACTTAGGGATGTGACAGGTTTGGCTGGGATGGCTGTTGAAGTGCAAATTCATCAAGCCACCCACGGTGAAAATTATTCTGTGGTGTAACACTAAGGTGGTGTAAGTTTAAAATGACAAAAAACACACTCTGCAGTCCCTTAAAAAAGCTGCTCATGGCATAAATAGGGAGACACTGATATTTATGGACAGTGATATCACTCCGGACAACACTCAGGCTTTCACAAAATGATCACTATTTACTAATGGACATGCATTATTTTATAAATGTGCCGCAGAGAAGTCAAACCGAAAATATGGAGGCTAAAATACTTGGTAAAAGAAGACTCACACAGGCATATCAAACACCCTCTTATCAGGCTGTGGAGCAAAGCAGCTTGAGGCAGGGATGTTGTGACAATAGCTGTCTTTCTCGCTGAGGAACACCTAAGGTGGGAGAGTGATGGCTTCTGCCTCGGCTCCATAATCTCTTACAGAGGAGAAAATCCCTGGCTGAATTCTCATTAATTGGATGTCAGTGCCTAAAGTGACAGGTTAGAGCCTCGGTGGCGTTTTCAAACCCCTCACTCCTGCCGCTTTGCCACCTTATAATTAATGAAAAGGGAAATGGCTTTTATGCTCAAGCAGCTGGCGTGAGATGGGTCATTCAATACAGATATAAATCTCACTGTGGAAAGATGAAATAGGTCACGCATCAGCCAATGAAAGACGGCACTGTTCTTCATTTTTTTTTCCCCTTAAATGAGTTGGTTTGTTACATAATGGTGTTTCACTGTTATGCAGGTCATGGCAAGGCAAAGTTTTCCCTGACGAGCAAAGTGTAGTTAGGGGGAACCGAAGCGAAAAGTGACAAATAAACTGGCAAACGCAATATCACACATTCTGACTCGACTCTGCTCCCATAAAAGATGTGGCCCAGGATTAGATTTCAGTATTGCGCCCGGTGGAGCTTAAAAACGCTGGGGTCGGGGGGGACGCGCCGCACATTCACATGCACATACATAGTGTGATCATCCATCAAACGCAACCTTGGGAGCGTCAGGCTGGCGCGTGGCCAGTCTCTCTAATGAAATCTGATGTGAGGCGTTGAGCGAGGACAAACAGGTTTGTTTTGGCTTGACAGGGACATCCCACCTCGTTGCATTTGTTATTTACATGTCCAACAAGCAGCCTGCTGACACATTCATGGATCCATAACAACCAGTTTCCCATGCTACAACCTTGGGATTTGCAGAGAGGCTCTTCAAGGCATGTGCATCTCATTACGGAGGGATCTCAGCTCCTGGCGTTATCGACAGCCGGGTAGGCAGTGAAACTCTCTGAGAGCGGCTTGCGCTGGAAGGGGAGCCTGAGCTGAACGTCCCCACAGGGGTGGCACTCGGAGGGGCGTCACTGCTCAAATTTAATGCTCTTGCTATGTAAATTTGATTGCCTGGTTTTATTAGTTGACAAGTGATAAATGGAGTCAGTGAGGTACACAAGCACCATTTGTCAATATGTGAAGTCACATGGAGAGTCCTTGTGGCTGAGCAGGACAGGAGGATTGCTTATCAGCTTCATCTTTTTTTTTTTTGTAAGTCTACACTGCATATTGTTGCATGCACATATCAGCGTTTCTGCACAGTTTGCAAAGTCGTGTGAATTTTTTTTTATTCTTGGCTCGCCTGTAATTAAGAACAATTTTGTTGACAATATGATCAGCCAAGGAAATAAAAGCTTTCTGTTGAACCTTGTGATTTATTCTCCTGAGTGTCCATGGAAACCATGTGAAACGTGGCAGCGGTCCATTCGCCAGACAGACACACATGCAGAGCAGTATGCTTTAAGTCTCGAAGGCTCTGTCAGCTCGCGTTTGGCTGCCGTCCTGCTTGGAACGCAGCGGAGCCTCAACTTGCATTGTCAGAGAACCCGCTCAGTGTAACCCCGCAGTCTGACTGAAACACAAGCACTCTCATGACCATAAACATTATTATTCATGCATTAAATAATACTATTACACTAAGCCTTTTAATTAGCTTAATTACCGCCAATAGACCCCATGCTGCAGTGAGGTTGAGAAGCACTCAAGGATAGTGCCAGATAACAGATGCTGGTATTTGTTTGATGCTGTTTAATGCTCAAGCGGATTTCGGGTTATTTGCAAATAAAGGTCACAAGCAGATATGAAATTGAGTTGAGACATGCCTTGTTTGATTTTGATGCAGGTTCATAAGCAGGGTACAGCTGATCCAGGTTCATCAAATGATGTTTTCATAGAGGTTTCATTTCTGATCCCGATGAGTGGAGCACAATAGCACTCACGTTTTGGGTTTTTTTCTCATTTTTTTGAAACTATACCAGGAACAAAATCACATCTGCGACGTCAAATCTGATATTTTCTTAAATTAGATCTTAATTACACCTCTATTAGTGCTTCCAATGAAAAGAGAGGCACATCAGCCAGTGATGCATTAGGATATTTAGTGGGAGGAAGTTTGAACTGAAGATCAAATGCAGACCTACTGCATGAAAGCATGGAAATTTCATGACTAAACCATCCTGTGGCCACTACTTTTCATGCAAGGCTAGTCCAAAATAGTATTTGAGTACTTTCATACATAATGATGTAATAAATGGACATGGGAGCCAATTACCCTGCCTGCGTTGGTATCCAAAATCCCCGAGTCCAGTCCCTGAATAAACATGCTGAACGCCTATACATTCTGACAGTAATACATTTTCATTCATTTGAAAACAGATGCTGTCATTGGTATGCAAATAATGAGATGCCGAAGCGTGCTGTGCGCTGATTGCACAGGCCCATTGAGACACAAGTACAATGTACATCTGTCTTTCTACACAGGCTACAAGCTGCTTTCATGGGTTTCCAGTCATTACATCGCATCTCATTTGCTCCCCGAGAAAGCTACTGTCAATGTTGTGAAATTTGTGACATTTTATTGCTGTTTGTTCTTGGGAGCGGGGGGTCGAGAAGGATTGGGCACTGTGCACGTGT
>OMLB01024456.1:5251-20087 GCA_900302555.1 Myripristis jacobus
CAAGCTCCTTTTTTTTTTTTTTTTAACCATATGAGTCATTTCTGACACATATTAGATCTGCAACTCTGGACAACCCCACCTGGTAGCACAGTTCAACTTCATGTCCAAGTAATTTATCCACCACTGGTCAGAGCCAGACCTTCTCAAACCCGCTGGAATAATAAAATAATCTGAGCCTGAACCGACATGATCGGTTGAACCTGACATGCTCAGTTTCTTGCTCTGCAACACGTTACCAGGAGGAGTTGGGGATGAAACGAGGAAACCTCTGACCACTAGATGACCAGTCTACTTCTTTAGCTTCACCACCCCAGTGCTCTTAATTACCATTAGCAACAGTCAGTTACAAGCAAGAGGGCCTATAAAAATGCCTGCTGCCAGATTTAATTATGCCCCCTTGTGTACAGCTTTTTATTCTCAGAAAGCAGGGTGTCTTTTCCTTGCCGAGATACCAAAGCTAGAAGCGTGGTATTAGAAAGAGAAAAGGTTCAGGTGGGATTTTATGACACACCAGTGAATTTGTGTTTTTACTGCTTCATTAAGATTCTTGCCAACATAGTCCAATACAGTTGACACAAACTAAAGCATAATTTTGTTTGTGATGGTCTAAAAGTTACACAGATTGCTCAGAGGACTATATATATATATATATATATATCTTACTCGGCAATTAAATATATCATGCAGCAGAAAAGGAATAGACCCCAATAGCTGACATGACACTCGCAACAGCTGACCTTTCTCTGCTGTGTTTCAACATAGCCAATTGTCTGGTCTCTCTTTGTTTGGCTCAGCAGGGTTTCACTGTGACTTTTCCAACAGCCTGTATGTCACTAACCCTTGGTCTGCTTTTTCTTTTATGGCAGACTGTAAAAGACATGCTTGCTACTTGAAGCTTCAACAATAGTTCAGACTGATCAGTGTGCACCAGACTGTGAGTTAACTAGACTGCTGTCATATCCAAACTCTCTCCCTGTGGACTGATTAAAGTGCTCACTCATTAATATTCACTTGGTGGTCCTGAAAAAATGTCCTCTCATATTGATCTGAGACAACTTCAGTCGCTGTTTACGCACAGCACTTGTAAGAAAAATACTTCTTGATATTTGAGATGGCTAAAAAAACATGTTTGAGACATCTTACAGCTTCAGAAAATGTCTCATGACGTGGCGCTGAGGCTCTGTGTGAACCTCCCAAAACCTCAGCAGGAGCGTTGTGGATGCTGCATGCACCGCATTCAAATCAAACTTATCTCAAGTTCTATCATACTAAACCATCTCTGGGGAGCTGAACTGAATTGGAGATGAGCGATGAATAATGCATGAATTGCATAATCACATTACCGAAGAACACACAACTACAACACAGTCACCTCTGCAAGAAAGGTTATGTACTCTTACTGCTGGAAAACATACTTTGTGTATTTAACCCACAAATCACATTAGCCTGTACTTTGGAGGGAGAGTGACAAGCTGTGTGTCTGTGTGTGTGTGTCTGTGTGAGTGTGTTTGTGTATGTATGAACCCCTCACAAATACTTGGCCTCTCAAGTGGCTGCACATTAATATGATCACTTTTTGTTCCCTCTTCCCTCCTGTATCATTACTCTAAGAAAGGGGCAAATTAGGATGCGTCATTTTTTGTTTAATAGGAAAAAATGCTGATACTAATCTGTATGGTAAACTACTATACCTATCAAATGTTGAGATAACGTTTTCTACACTGTGTGTAATCCGTGTTTGGCATGAAGTAATTGGCGAGGATTTCAAGCCTTCCTCCAGTGACCTCATTACCCCAATTAAATTTCGCACCTTCTCTGAAAACAGTCCATCTCAGAAAGTGATGTCTGATTATTGCCTCCAGTCTCACTCCCAGTCAAAATGAGGTTGAGGTGTGCAGCATTGGAATCAGGACAGGGATATACAGCTGCGCCCTTTTCCACTGGCAGCAATGCTCCTTTAAATTAACCATAGCCCATGAAAATAATCTGCTTGCAAAGTTTGTTTGCGATGTCATTTGGAGGCCTGGTGTGTGCAGTGTGATATAAAAGAGAATGCAGATGTTGAAGAATTGTTATTTTTTTCGTCTTGACCATCATTATTAATGATCACTGCTATTTTTTGCCAACCAATACAGTTCTCCTGCATTACAGTATTTAAACAATATTATGTAGCTCATGACCTCCAGTATGTGTGGCAATTTGTGCTGAAAGTCCTAATAACTAAATTAAAAGAGCAATAAGTTAGATTTTTACTGTTACATTTACCTTGCCAGAAGCTGATGAGCTTTCTGGCTTTCAAAACTCAAAGCTCTGACCTGTACTCTGTTTTGGAAGAAAAAACAAAAAGCTTGTTGCAATTTCAAGATACTCCCAGAAAAATAGCTCAAAAATGGAGGACGATGTTACGAGCAAGCAAATGTTGTTTTTCAGGTATAACGAGTTGTGAAAACAAAAAAGACGCTTGTTTAGGAACTACTTTTTGTCACTGTGGTTGTAATCCCTATTCTGGTCACAGGTGGAAGTCAGATGTTAGATTATTTAGCATTTATCATTTATCTGATCTGGTATTTGTCTATAACTTTAAAGTCACAGTGAAATGACCTTTTCAACTTGTTAGCTTATTTCTGTGCTAGAATTTTCTCCTATTTAACAGTAACTGCTACTTCTAAAAACATCATAGTTTTGATGATCTCCTTATGGGTTACACTTTTCTTCAATATCCATTCGTTTTCAATGTGGAATACATGGACAGTCACAAGGAGGAGGAACATATCCAGCTGGTATATAATCTGCCTATATGTACAGGTGTGTTCTCATCATATATGATTGAGAGCTCTCAGTATTTCAGCGTCATTTGCGCTCTGCTCCTCATATTAGCCATTCTGTAGATCTCAGCTTTCGGGTTCCCAAATGTATCTTAGCACTGATATTATCTGTGTCTCAAATAGTTACATGGGATCAAAGATTACTTTAGTGTTACAGATGTTTTGAAAAGCCCAGCCTTTGGCTCAGTATTCGTTTGAGTCACCAAATGAGATGCAGGATTTCTCTTCATCTCATCATCTCTCCATCACTCCGGGGAGAACACCCTCACAGACAAAATGCCACATTTAGGCTCCAGCTGCAGTTTGTCCTCGTAACATATTCTGCTTCAAGATCGCACTGTGAGATTCTCTGCTTTTGTTGTAGCGGCAAATCATGTTTTCAAAGGTTTTGCATGAAACCAAGTAAAAGTCTGTGGGATACTGTTATACTTCCGCCCCTGTGAAGAGTTTCACTCCAAAAAAATGCCATATCCACATAGAGCAGGAAAAAAATGAATTGAAGTTCATCCTTTTGGGTTTCAAAATATATACAATTCCTTTATGGGAAATAGCAAAATGTTTATCCAAAATTAGTTTCACTGCTATGTTGCTGATCTTTCTGTAAGAAGAGATAACTTGATTTTCAGACAGATGTCATTTCATCTTTGAAACTCTTCTATCGGATGAAAACCTTGTATCTGTAAATTATGAACTTTCCGAAACTAAAAACAGCCTTGTTTTCATCTTGATGACAATTTTTTTTTTTTAGTTTATCAAACAGTGTTGGTCTTATGAAAGGGATTCATAAGACCAGGGGTGGTAGAATTTCCTCATCCCACAGAGATAATCCCCCAGTTCAAGTCAAGATGTGAAAATCACCAAAATTGGAGTTGCAGCGTTTTCAAACAACAGAGATATGTAAAACTGTGTTCACATACTGTGAATTTGAATCTTGTATGACACCCGTAGTTTTGACTTTAAATAAAATGCATTGATTCTAACACCACACCAATCTGTTATTCTTCCAGCCCGTCCGCCGCATCCTCCGAGTAGCAGCAAAGAAATCACAGCACACAATCGTCCCTTACGAATGAATTGTCCTCAAAGTTGCACACTAACTAGTTGATTGAGTTGAGGCCATTTGCGGACGACAACCTCGAATAGAGGGAGGGGAATCAATGCTGTGTTTGTCCACTTCTTTGCTCATTAAGGAGCCTCTATTCCTGTCAGGATCTGTATATGACAGAGAAAGCACACAGTGCACATTTTCAGTCTGAGGAGGGTGGCCTTTCTTCTACTCAAAGCCCTCCCCTCATCGAAATTCGCCTCACAGAAACAGAGTGCTAGAGGCCAAAGCCTTGACAGGGGTAGCCCAGTGCAGGGGAAAAACGAGGCCCTTTTTACAGCCTGGGCGGCCGGCAGGGAGGCCCACTTACCTGCGAGAGGCCATAATCTGTATCAAGCATTTCAGAAATATGCACTTCACTCCAGGAAGAAAGGAGGACAACCGCTCTGTTCATTCATAACCTTTTGATGATTCAGTGTTTTGTCTGTTGCCTTTTGGACATGCGTCCTTGTACTTGTATGAATCATACCTGAAGTGTTCAGTTTCAAATCCTTTCACTCTTCTCCAGTGGATGTGTCATATTTGTCATAGTCTGTAGTTAATTTTTAACAAGAAAAGATAACTGGAAGATGGTATTAAGATAGTGGTAAATCTTCATAAAACAAAAATGTGGTTGTGTCACATTTGGAGGGAAACAGGTGTAAACCTCTTTGAATAATAAATGAGAGAATGTTAATTTCTCAATAGAGACCCATTTGTCAGTGCATTTGGAGCTTCCCTAATTTTATGTTTGGCTCATCAAATGATCGCTAAAATCATGTTTGTGTTCAGAAGCCTATCGGAACAAGATGAGAAAAAAATGAGTTAATTTTGTGTTAATGGACCATAGGGTATGAATTTGGCCCCTTTCCATTTCAGTCGAAGGCCTGGTGTGTGCAATGTGGCACACAGCTCTATTACATAATTAAATGGGACTTTGGCTTGTTTTAGCTCTTCCAGATTATTCCACACTAATGGTCGTAATGCAGTCTTCTGAAATCCCATAAACTAAAGAACCCTTTGAAGACCTGTGCTTTTTTAGTGGTTCTTAAAAATGGGCAGTTGATGTCCTGCAAAAATCTTCACTGTAATATATTAATTGGACTCATTTTAAGTCTTAAATTCTTAGTTTTTGTATAAGTAAAATAAAATGGTGAGAATTTTCCATTTGTTTCCAGTGTAGTTTCATTTCTGTCAATAATTTTCTACAGTCAAAGGTAAGTATCTTGTGCCAATGCAAGGGTAAGGTTTATTCTGGAAAAAATCCACTGTTTAAAAACAAATAAGATAGAAATATGACTTGTGAATAGGATGTTTTCGCAGTGTACACGTTCAAGACTTGATCTTTTCAATTATTTCCATTGGGCGGCAGTGCGTCTATCCTCAAACTTCAGCTGCACTGCATTGCCCGTCAGCCCGTTGTGTCTGCAGCGAGCAGAGCATCATCCTCTCAGCATCTACATGGTAAAACCAGTTCACATTGTACAACTTTATCTCTCAGGGCTGATTTCGGTCTACCCTTTTTTTTAGGTGTTTCTCCCCCCTCCCGGTGCTGTTTGGGAAGGTTTTAGACAGTGCGCCATAAGAGGATCAAGACTCCAGAGGAACGCAGGTCGGATTGTGAGCGTTCACATTGGCACCACGGTCAAGTCAGGCAGAATAAGAAAGTCCCACTTCTAATCATCACTTTCAAAATAAAAGCCGCGCTGACAGACTCAGTAGCCTACATCGTCATAGCTATGCAGTTGTAGTTAAGATATTAAATGTAAGCTTGCCTAAAAATTCACAATTACAGAATTCATAGGCCACTGTATTTTAGTTTAACCTTACATTAATAATACCTTAATATTTAAATAGTTTACGTTGATCTGCACACCAAGATGCACATGAGCGATAAATTTGGCGCCTTCATTTTGAAAGCGGAATCCCCTAATTTCCGGTGCTGTCCAAGCTATGTACGGCTGGCTTGACGCAGCTCGTGTTGACAGCGGCACAGAGAGAGAGAGAGAGACATCTGATGTGGCTTTTTCTACACATCACTTTGGAAATTTGCGGTCGTGTTGTCCTGCTTAAAACGGTGCTCACCTGCCTGGGCTGCGTGGTTGGAAACGGCTGAGCAACTGATTTAACAGAATTTTCAGACTAATTGCCTTGTCTGATATTGCCCTTCATTGATTCTGTCGACCATTTGCCAAATCAGAGACATGATTTTCTTGATTTTCTTCTTTCTTGCTGTTTGAAAGTGACCGACTGCAGGTGTTTTTCTGGTCCCAATTGCGCCAGTGAAGGCTGGCACTATGTGATTTTGGGACAGACATTGCGTTTTGGAGAACTGGACTATTTCACAGCTGGGATTTTCTTTGAAAAAAATATTTTAAAAAATAGGTTATTCATCTTGATTTACTCTGTAAACCAAAACAGGCTCTGATACACCGTGATGGTGTGGTGTTATCAGAACTGACGGCAGAGTATACGGCTATCATTTGGAAACTGCTTGTGGGTAAGTTAAATATTCGTTTCCTTTGGGTTTGCAAAGTTTGTTAATTAAATGGTTTCGCTGTATTCTCTGGGTATATTTTCAGTCAGCTTGTTGACATCCGCTATTAATTAATTCGGAAACACAATTTCATGTGCTCAGGTTTGCATCGCCCGCTTCTGCGTGCGCTTTACCAAAGGGATTCAAGGTTTTTTAATATGCGGCACTTATGCGCATTTGGAGCGAACACGTTATTCATCCCGTTACGCATGAATCGCGGTCCCTCTTTATGCCTCAGCTGCGGACGTAGTCTTCCTCAGTGCAACTGTTCAAGGCTGCGGTACGTGGAGCTGAATCGCTGAAGTCATCTGTATTCATTAGTATAGTTAATTATCGGAGCATAACCAATATATTGTGTCAGTGGATGCAAACAGTTAATTGCGCTCATCATTTTTTCCCCCAAGATAAACTGTAAAACACTGCGCGCATTTGCATATCGCCCCGGTGCCTCAACGGTGTGTGTGTGTGTGTGTGTGAGAGTGTGTGCGCGCGCGCACGCGCGTTTGTGGGTGTATGCCTGTTTGCGTACATGTGCATGTCACTGTGCGCACGCAAGACGTGTGTGTGTCAGAGGGGGAGGCGTGAAGAAACAGGGGTTAGTTATTTCAAATTATTTCTGCTGAGTGATTGCTTGGCCAGTGGGCTCCCTTCTCTCTCTCTCTCTCTCTCTCTCTCTCTCTCGCTCTCTCTCTCTCTCTGTCTTTCGCTCTCTGTCTGTCTTTCTCTCTTTCTTGCTCTTTCATTATTTGCTAGTATTTCCTCTCCTCTATCCTCAGCTTGCCTCCCCTGCCTGGAAGGATGATGGCTTATAATTGCCCAGATGGATGTTGGAGCTACACACTGACACTCGTGGCACTGACCATACTTGTGTTTGCCAGTTAAGCATTTTCCAGATTCGAGGAAGTGATGTTGATTTAAAGCTGGAGCAGATGCTGGGCAATAAAAACCCACTGAGACACCCACCCTTTACCCATTATGACAGAGATGCAGAAGGTAGCATTGCAAGTTGCATCTCTCCAGTTTAAAATTTGACTGCTGCAGAGAAACGGAGAGGCTTCTCTTATGTGTTTTTGTCTATATAGGTAACCACCTCCAAGGCCAAAACCTAGCGGCAGTATCACCCACCCAGTCAACCAGTACATCATTCATCATATTTCATTTTTTAATTTTGTCAACAGTAGGTGTCTGTGTCACATTGGCAGCTCTCTTCAAACACTCCATCTTGCTCCTCAAAGGATGCAAATACAAATGCGTCATGCTCCACTGCAAATCTTTCCACATTGACAGATTTAATGACCCCCCTTGACACTCTCTGCCTTGGATAACATATTCTCAGTTCACAGGGGGAATAATGTTATTTTAATAACATCTTTATTCATCTCTAACATCTGGACTTAAGCCTTGCCACAGAGGCGACCAGTAGCACATGAATTAATAGGTAAGTGGCAGTGGCCACTTAACAGACGCCCTGCAGCTACATATTGAGCTGAGTCGTGCTCCCACACAGAAATTGATTTAAACAGAGATTATGTCATCCAGTGTTAGTGCTTTTTTATGCTGGTCAAGTTTACCCGGTGGCATTGAATTCCTTGTGTTCACTGATGGACTAAACTTGGGGTGTAAAGGGCATTCTGTGTATAACAGATGCACTGGTGCTTATTAATAGAGGCTGGTTTCATTATCTGGAAGGTTTATTTCAAATATGCACTGTAATTAAACTTTGAATAGCCATGCCAAATGTAAAGGGTATCAGTTGTATATCAGATTACTGACAGCATGTTAGAATACTTCTCTGTGGTTAACCATGCAAATTTCAGAACTACAACTACACAGGTGGACCACACAGTTTTAGAATATATATAGATCCATTAAACACTAAGTTGCAGTGGCATGGAATGACCACCGGGGATTCAACTGGAAATTGAGTAATTACACTGAGTTACATAGTTGCTTTGCTATTTGTTAGTTTTTATGTATGTGTAGGTGTGGGGTCTTGTAACAAATTTGTATGTTTGAAACATTTTTTAGCATTTGTTTTGCTTTTATCCAGCTTGGTGCCTGAGATTTGTGAGGTTTACAACATGATTTTGAAAAAATATCAGAAATTGCCTTTTACTTTGCTGTAATTGGTCTAAAAATTCTGTTACTCTCTTTCATCTGATGTGACAAACCCCTTCCATCCGGCACCAATGTAGGCTTAAACAAGCCATGAAAAGTATTTGCAAATAGTAATTGACCCAGGGCAGCTTTGCTCCGGTACGTAGGAGGATCTGAAGACATCACAAGCACCTCTTTTTTTCCCTCTTCCTGTCTTGATTGATACTTTTAATTTTCAAGGAGCTGTCGCCAAGGCCTATTGGCCTGGACTCTGCAATCAAGGGGCGGACAGTCAAAGGCTTTCAAATGAAAGAGTTCATTAATGTGGTGGGAAATAAGGGTTGTCTAGCTGTGGAACATTGGGTCTGAGCGAGGAGTGATTGGAGCAATTGATGAGGATTTGTGAGGAAGAGCGTTGGGGAGGAAGTTGAGAGGAGCATCTCAATCATGGTTATTAGATTACATTAATACTCCTCAGAGGGAAATGGAAATACTGGAAGCTGATCCAAATGTGTTAGCTTGTGAGTGTATGTGTGTATTTGTGTGTGTGCGCGCATGTGTCTGTATGTATGTGCAGGTGCATGTGTACAACTGCCTCCATCAATCATAAATGTTACACAATTCCTGCACCTACCGTTTCTGCTTGGCACTGTTCAATACTGTTCAGACTTATCGACTATTGTGAAATCTAAGTATCACCAGCTGTGAACTACATGCATAACTGAGGCTCTCCCAGTTAAATCTTTTGAAAAAATCCAATTCCTGTGAAGATGAGATTTCAGCCTCTTTCCCCATGCCTTGTTCCATTTTCCATTGCCTATTTGGCAATCATTGGGCATTGATCTGATACAAAGCTATTTATTTTTGTTGCAGGCCTCTCATCATGAATCGACAAGTATGGTAGATCAAGTAGATTACAATATGTCTGGCCTTGTCACCCTGCCCATACTAAGAAGAAGTGTGACTACGAAAGGATGAATACCAAAATTTCAGTTTGTCTTTGTCCCAAGCTCAGCCAAATAGTTTACAAATATGTTTCATGGTTTATTTTAGCCTAGCAATGTGTCAAGTGCTTACATTTTTCTACATAAAATACACTGTATGTACATGGAAGTCCAGACAGAGGGAACTATTTACAAGTCAATTTAGCAAGCTTTTCTGTGACTGTATACTTACCCGACCTTGTGTGAGTTGTACTGTCCTGATGCAGTGAACCCTGTCCATCTGACACTCTAACCAGGTTAAAACAAACACTAAGAATAATTTGCAACCACATTTTGACCCAGGTCTGTCCCTGTTCATTCTTAAACTATCTGTTGAGACAGATTAGGTAAGTAGTGGAGTCACTTGATTAGCTTCAGTGACTTTCTAAAGACATCAAGTCCCGATATTCGTCAATGCTTGGGTCTGTGGTGTAGCTTTTCAGACAAGGTGAGACAAACTGTGACCAGAATGTGGTAACATCAATATAACCACACTATTATTGACGCCATGAGGGGGACTCCATGTGGAAGTGCCATAGACTCCAGCGATAAAACTCAGCTGTAAAAATACAATTTGAGGAGTAGTATTGAATGAAATGACAGAGATCATATTATTATAATTTCAAAGCCCTTATTAAAAGACTTTTAATGTGTTTAACTGTCGCTTTTTCATGATATAAAACGAATGGAGGCAAATGTCTGCTCTGCTGATCGACTCTCATTCATACTAAAGCAATAAAACATAATTCAGCCATGGGAAATGTTTTACTGTAGCTACAGAGATGATTTCCAGCTGTGACTGTGATTAGCTTTACTCTTGAAATAGTATTTTTACTGTGGAGTTTTAACATTGGAGTCAATTGCATTTCCACATCTAATCCCCCTCATGACGTCAGTTAACTAAACATGACGCCGAGGTGAATACAGCAAATCTCCTGTTACTGTACTGCATATACATCTTCCCGTGACAATTCCTCAAGAAATCACTTCATCCAGTTCATAATAGATTTCACTTCACGATGCTGCAGCCACATCAGCTTAGGTAAGTTCAGGTCAAGAGTCCAACTTAAGAGGCTTGCTTTGTCCGGCTTGAATGTGCTGCCTTTAGAGTTGGGTGGGTCACGGAATGATTGTAGCACCGTTTGAAAGTGTGGCCACCCTGATCAGTTGCCGATGGCAGACTAGGCTGTGCGGAAAAATAAATGGCCTTCAAAATTGGCCCCCATTCACTTTGTGGCCCTCAAGCGCTTGGTGTGTCCTTCCCCACTGTTATTCAGGTATCAAAACGCATTCTCTTCCCAGCAAATCATTTTCATGGGCCACTTATTTTTTAGACCTCGATCTTCGATAGATGTGAATGCCTCCGTGTACTGATGTGAACCAAGTCAAGTGTCTGCAGCTGCAAGGAGGCAGACCAAGCTTTATTTATTTTCCGTGTGTGATGCCATTCCTATCCTAACAGCGCAGCACTTAATATAGCAGTAAAAGAATGGTAATGGAGTCATTTTCCTGCTGTCTCTTTACATTGTTGCTCAGAAAACATGCAGCGATTTCATGTGTGTGTGTCATGGGCAAGAATCGTAGCATAAAGTTGAATATAATCAAAAGCAGTTGCAAAGTGCTTTAGTTCCTCATTTATTGCAACAGAAAATTCAAGGGCACAGGGTCAGCCACTGCATGGCACCCCTGGTGCTTAATGGTGATGCTGGTCAATTGTAACACATAGTAGAGATAAAGGAAAGAGGCAATGAAATACTTGTGTCCCACTTCCTCTGATGAAATAGCCATCCAAGGTGTGATCAATTCCCTTAATATATTTTTCTTTGCTTAGGGCCAGTGACGTTTAAGATGAGTGTTTCTTTTTTCTTTTTTTTAATCAGCGATAGAGTGAGAAATCCACTGCTGTGGCGAGAAGATGGAATTATCATTTTCATCCTTTTTCTCCAGCCGCGCTGTTTTCTTGCCATGTCTGGAGGTGATCCTATGAGGCCCATCCAGCCTAGAAAGATGAGGTTGATGTGTTTCAGATAGCTTTTAGAGAGATGTGGATAGAGGATGGAAATTGCATGCCAGGGGAAGCAAAATGAGCAATTTTTCCTCCCATTTCCCCTCCTCTCTCTGTTGGACCTTTGCTTACTCATTCATGAAGGTTTTGTTGTGACATTCCTTACAATGATATGGGGATACAAAAAGAGCAAAACCCAACATTTGTCAGCTTGCACAAAAAGGGGAGACCTCAACTACATTACTGTACAAAACTGATGCATTCACAGGCCATATTCAGATACCGGAAGAGACACTTGTCTTTTTTCCTTTGTTTAATGTTATCAAAACAGCACTACAACTGCCATTTTTATTCACATTTTCATCTGCATTGTCAGTGGATTGCATTCATATTCAGGAAATTCAGCACAACCTGTCCAGTTAGGGGAGTGTAATTCTAAGTAAAGCATTTAAAGTTTTTATTCTGTGTGTTACATATATGTATGGGTGGCCCCAAATGGAATTAAACCTCCATCCCTTAGGTATTTGTGCTACGGTTGAGCCAATGAGCAAGGCGAGGCTACAAATTTGGTAACTACATCAAGGGGTTAATAGTGAGTGAAATCAAGGAGCGCTTCATTAACATTAGCCATTAGCCATTAACTTGCAAGACCTGCTGCAAGTAGTATTTGCAGCTAATTCTAACCATTTATTGTAGCTCGTCTCTTGTACCAGATGGGTTTTATATACAACACCAGGACAGATAAAGGATAGTAAATTGACATTCGCATCCTTTCCTGATTGTCTAAATTTTCTTAATGGGACACTTCATGGGGCAAAACCTACCCGTCTGGCAGCTAAGTCATTTAAAACCAACTCTTGAAAGTATTTTGAGATTTGACCCAGTTCTGTAACATGTACCACTGAACACCTTCAGCCAGTTATATTACCCAAGGATCAACTGAGTTGATCATTTACATACTGATTTTCCAGTTTCTGTAATGATCATAATAATTGTGTGCCACCAAGACATCTTTTAAATTACAAGTGATGGTGCTAGCTGTGTGCCTTTTCCCCGGCCAAAGAGTGGGTCTTTTTCCCCCCTGCTGCAGCAGACCCATAGAGACCAGCTCTCAACAGGGTTCTTGATTTATGGGCCACTTTACAAGAAGGGCCTGGGGACACCACACTCCTCGTCCTCCGATATTGAATCTCGGCTGCCTAGTATGGAGATGTGGGTCGTCTGTTATTGTGTGAGAGCTTATTTGCATTGTGCCGCTAAGCTCTCAGTGGTAACTACAGCATGTCTGCCCACCTCACCACTTAAGTTTATTTTTGGTTGCAGGGCGGTTTGGCATTCAGACATGTAGGGGACGTTTTCGGAGAAAAAAAAGGTGGTGGGGGCCTAAAGGCTTGCCCGTTGAGGTGTGTGTTTGTGTATGAGGGCATTAAACAAATTGCCCAGCCCAACAATTTTCAATGGCGATTTTTGCCTTAAATTTCTGGATAATTGATATAGAATTTTCCTGCATTCTGTTTTTCAATGGTGCTCTTGTTTTGTTGGGTTGTAAATCGAGGACACTCCTTTCCTTTGTAGCAGTGTGCTTTCCCCCTCCCTAAAAGGCTGTGGCATGTTTTGTTCAGCTCAAGCCAAAATGACGGAAAGAGAGCCTTTAGTTGACGAGAAAGGTATAACCGATTCATTTGTTTGGAAATCAGTTGGTAACGTAGTGCGACCAAATGACGATGAAAAGAAGAGGAGAGCACAACTCCAACTGGCCAACTTATGGTACCTGATCAATGCTTTGCAGTTGTGGTTAAAATATCCCAGGGAGTGGGAGACAAAGTCATGATTTTCTTAATGCATAAACAAGACTGGAGATAACTTCCTCATGGCTGCTCTGCTTACTTCAGTGAACAAACACACTTTTACGCTTCTTGCTGTTACTCATTACCTTCTCTGCTTTTACACCGCTCATGCTGCTGTGACACACACCCCATCTGCCCCCGAGTTACACACACCCTTCAATATGGCACCTGTAGCTACCCTCCACTTACAGAACTGCTGCGTTGCTTCCCAGTGTGATAGGCAACTTTAGAAATGTCTGTTTGTTTCAAAACATTTGTTAGATAAAAGCGGACATATTTAACAAATCCACCCAACTTCCCTCCAAGGAAAAAAAACACTCCACCATTAGACAATCATATTTGTTTCACATCAGAACTCAAATATCCATTAAATAGAGGTGATCTATCACCAAACAATAAGGGAACAAAAAACACAGAAATGTAAAGCCCCCTTGATTTTCTCCACTACAGTGATATTCAGTTATATTTAAAGTTCAAGGAAATCCACTGCTAAAATTACATTATTTTTTTGAGTTCAATAAATGCATGATGTTTCCAAAGTCAATGAGTAATCTTGTTGAATAATTGTGATCCCAGTATTGACCAAAATAATTATTTTTGCCATAATTGAGCAGCTCTATTGTGTATGTGTGTGTTTGACTACTTCTGCAGTGTGGTTAAGAACCCTTTCAGTACACATACAAACAGTGATTTGCCAAGCGCTCTTTGTTTCTCACCTCAGTCCCCCTGCCCCTGTGAGGAGAAGCATGTGTTGTGCTTTGTTTAGTTTGAATTTTCACTCTAATGCAACACGGACTTTGCCTGCCATTCCATATTTAAATCCAGCAGACCAAGGGCCACATATATCCATCATTAAAATTTAAATCAGGTAGTTTTCTAACTGTCATTATGGAAAGGCTGTATAGTTAAGTGGCTTAGGCATGCATTCATTATTAATGAAAGCTGAACTTGTGTATTTTCAATTGGTGGATGACATTCACACACCCGGTCACACGTGTTAACTATACAGTTTCGAGCACGCTTGGCTATTAGAAAAAAGGACTTTTATCGTTATTTGTCTGAAGGTTTAATTTGTTTCGCCTCTGTGGCTGTTGGCTGGGTGAGTTTGCCCTGCGTCTGGATCAAGGTTGTTGTTCCCAGTGGTTGATTTGTTAAAATTCAGTGAGATAAATGCATGGCAGCCTTAATGGTTATAGTTGCTGTAGGGGGGACGTTTTTTTTAACTTGTGTTAATAATCTGACAATCCTCTTTCTTTCCCCTTTAAATCACTTCCTGCCTTTGCCCCTTACACAAGACACTGTTTTCAACCCAAGTGATTTAACAGCCTAGTGGTATTGCCAGGACATTGTATTCTTCTTCTGTTTTTTTTTTTTTTTTTTTTTTTGCAGGTTTCTATTTATAACCAGTGTTATGCCACTGTTATGCTTCTTTGTTACAAATCCTGTATGCTTTTTCTTG
>OMLB01024458.1:0-35687 GCA_900302555.1 Myripristis jacobus
ACTCCAGACTTGTAGTTCCTGACCTGTACTGCCTCAGGATAGGTGATGAAAACATTCTCCTCTCAGGCATGACAGCAACCACAAAAAAGAGGGAAACTTGCGACTGTAGAGGAGAGAACAGACTTCAGACTCCAGCTCAGTGTCTCAGTCAGAGGTTCACATAACACTAAGATATAGATACATAATATTGAATGTCAACACAAGAAGTTTTTTATAAAACATTATATGCCCTTTGAAAAACAAACAGAGATTTGAGAGAACACAAAGGCTTTGTCTAAGAGGCAGACCATAAGTTTACCTCCACCACTAGAGGGAGCTTTGAGCCACAGAATAAAGAAATGTGCACTCAAACCAGATGATTGAAAAACTGACCAAAACTTGTCTTTCAGCATCATACAGTCATAAATACTGTATTTTTTTTGTCTTCTTTTTCTTAAAGGTTATTACTGTTTGACAACACTGCTACTGAGAGACTATTCGAAATTGCAATTACTTTGTATTTATGCAAAATCAGGTGCCTCCTAGGTTTGAATGTGTGTAATAAAACAGGTGTGTAATAAAATGTGTGTAATAAAATAGGTGTTGCTGAAATACAGCTAGAGTACTCAGTGATCAAATCAAGAGTAAGTAAGAGTAAAGGTACACTCCAGTTATCATTATATGGCCCGAGAGAAAGGAATTCTGTTAAACATTTTCATTCTCACTGCTTACAACATAGTGTGCTGTTTCTGCAAATGAATGCATTATTATGATTTATTGTGATTCACCAACTCATTTATTATTAATTATTTATTTTCTCCATAGTATCCCAAGACAATCCTGACCAGCCAGCTGTGGCTGAAGTTGTGAGGACATCTAAAGAAGTGCTGCCCTCTCAGCAGAGTCCACCTGCTGCAGCTCAGAGGGAGGGTGCAACAGCAGCACAGGTCTCAGGTCAGGAGGCGTCTGGGGCCGGAGCAGCAGAACAGCGAACACTGCTCCCCGACCTCACTGACACTCAGGGTTAGTATGTCACTGAGCAGATGCTTCAACCCGTCATTTACAAATATGCTTTCAGTACAACACCATCACATGCTGCCTGAACACTTTCAGATCCTACAGACTTGGAGTCAGTGGTTTTGGAAGAGCACCCAAAGCAGGCGTCACATACCCCAGCTGCAGTGCAACAGGCATGGGAGCAGCAGGCCCAGCTGCCAGCGTGAGTCAGGAATATTGGTCATCATGAACAAAATTGATGGTTCACTCCAAATGAAATCTTCAGTGTCATCAAGTCATGCTTAGTAAAGCTTTATATTAAAGTCCTTTTAATGAGCGTTAGTTAATAGGTAATTTGGCCCTTCTAAGTCCTTTTTTATAAGATGGTTATTAAGATTAAACAGCGTTAATAAGGTGCCACATGACACTGAGCCCGGTGCATCTCAAAGGCAGCCTTGGTATCGGAGCTGAAGGGTCATGAAAACATCGGCATTTGACAACGTGGTAATAAGAATGTGTTATCACACACCAGCTCATAACTTTCTGCTATATTTCATAATCTGTCCATCTAAAAATTATTATTTTCAGCGAATCTCTCAGATACGCTAATATTGTTCATGTAAGCAGCCATTTCGAGTTAGACGTCTAGATTTTTTGAAATACAACAAACCCAACACCAGCCCCAGACTCGTGTGGTTGGAGAGGGTCTTTTAATACTAGTAAATGAATAATAAAGTTGATTTAATCTTAATAATTTCACAAAAAAAGCTTTGTAAAGTTTAACAGTGACATAACAGGCAAGTTAGTTAAACTCAAATTTATTTGTAATGCAGTTATACTTAAAAGCTTTCTAATTTTCTTATACAACATCTTATACAACTTATCAGCATCCAGTTTCTAAGTTTATAAGCAGTTTATAAACTGTTAAAGAGTTTCTTATCAGTCCTTATAAATGTCTTATAATCTAACAAAACGTGTTTATAATGCAGTCATTAATACACGTATATAGTCTTATTAACACTTTAATTAATGTCAGTAAGGATCTCATAAAAGACTTATAAGAACCTTATTTGATATTAACTAACCTTAATATAAAGCTTTACCCAAAGGTTAAGAATAAAAAGATCCTATCTCGAGAAAGTGGATAATGACTGAGATTTCATTTTGGTGAACCTATTTCTTTAAATGTCATATAAAGTGATATGATTGGATCCATTTGTGGCGCTTAAGTGTGCTTCACTTTTAGGCCACCAGAGGGGATCGCAAGATCAGCAATGACCAAGGACGCTGAGAAAAGTGCAGACAAACAAATGGAATCCTCTGGTGAGATGAGCGGTAAAGGCTCAAAACATTTAGTTTGGGGGCTCATTAGTGTCTAAAACAACTGAACACATCCTCTCCTCCTCCAGGTTTTGCACCCTGCGAGGAGCCCCTGTTTGTGAAGTTGTGTTCCCCGGCCCACCGGCGCACCGCTGCTCTGGTGGCCCTCTCAGCTCAGTCCTCGATGGATGAATCCTCCTCGTCTCTGGCCTCCCGCTCCCGCTCTGTCTCACCTCTGCGCTCAAAACACCACGACGCGCTCCTCATCGGTCTCTCTACTGGCATGTTTGACGCCAACAACCCCAAGGTGAATGCTGCTTGAGCATGAATGAAAAGCAAAGTTTGACTCTGAGTGGAAATGACCTCCACCTAGTCGGTCCCTGTGGGACAGTGAAGTGAAGACACCACATTTTAAATTGTAATGATTATTAAGTAAATGATTAGCCGGTGCAGTACATGAGGCCTGTAATAGTTCTGGATATTACTGTGATCGCTGAACAGCTGTTTCACAGGCTAAGGAGACGCACACTTGTCCTTGTGCCTGGTGTAATGTAGAGGCTTGCGGGGTATTTTTAGGTAGGTTTTCAGTCTTCTTTATTAATGAGGGGGACTGGAATGGAGCCAGGGCTATTAATCACATAGTCTGGACCTGCAGTGGGTCTGATAGGAAAGAAAGAGCATCCATCATCCTACATCTCTCATAACCTCCACCAGGGACACTGAAATGTGCACAGCTTAGAGCAGGGTTATTTATCTGTACATGGTGAGCCTTACGGAGTGTGTGTGTGTTTGTGTTTCCTTTGTTGCACGTGGTCTATCGGCTATGGCTGCGCCTGACTAGAGCGTTGCTAATGAAATTTTCCACATGTGTGATGTGTCACCATACCACAGGCCACTCCACTGGCTTCTCCATCACCCTCTCCAATGCACATTTACACAATCAGTCAAACTCTTCCATACAGACACTCACAACCACCCCAATTTCTCCCTGGTTGTCTTATCTTTGTCTGAATACAGCCACAGCTGTGACTGTGTAATTAGCAAGCTTTTTGTTATAATTGATATCTACTTTGCCCATCAAAACATCTTGTCTGAGATGATCCCTGCAGCTGCTGTATGTGACTGTGTTTGTGTTGTGCTGTCAGATGCTGCGGACATGTTCCCTTCCAGACCTCAGTCGTCTCTTCAGCTGTCAGCAGGACCCAGCAATATCTAGTGAGGCTGTCGTTGCCCCAGACAACAACCTGGAAATAGAGGACCTGGATGAGGCAGCTAAAGACGAGGATCAGTCAGAGACCGAGGAGTAAGACAAACACACTCAAACAAAATCTCAAAAGCAAAGTACATGTGCATTAGGCCATTAAGTGCTCAATTGAATGAATTTGGCAAATTCAGCTTCTTTGTAGGGTGGAGGACAGTACTTGAATGTCATGCTCAATGTGTATTTTGTTCAGTTTGACAGCAAATGTGAGGCTTCATGTCATCAATTAATATTTCAAAGACAGGCGATCCTGTCATCAAAACACAAGAAGCAGTCTCAAGATGACTCATTGTATTATCGGCGACCCATAGTGTGCCTTACTTTCATGCTGTCTGTCATTTTGTAAACATGAGTCAGTGCTCTCAAATGCTGGATGTTTGATTCTTCAGTGAAAATCTAAATACAGCCAAAAAGCAGTGTGCTGTGTGCAATCATTATGCTGTGTTCCCAGTGCATATGAGGATGAAGACCTGCAGGAGCTCCGAGCCTCCATGGAGAGACTCCTGCAGGAGGAGGGAGACTTAACCCGGAGCCCTCCAGAGGATGAAACAGGAGACTTCAATGGAAATCCTCCGGGGGCTGAAGACCAAGAGCCTTTCAACAGGATGGCTGCTGAGGTTGAGGAGGACGACCCCCACCACATGGCTGTGGATGATGACGATGAGGAGGAGGACGAGGAGGAGGATGATGATGAGGAAGATGAGGAATGCTACAATGGGAGTCCCGGTGATGAAGACGCCGGGGAGCCGCTTACCAACGGTGTGGAGGAGGAGCACCACAGCAGCAACAGCCAGCTCAATGAAGAGTGGCATTCAGGTAAGGAGTATGCTGCCAATGTGTGGGATCATAGAAATTACAGAATTATTGTAATTCTAAAGTATTTTAACATAATACATAATGTGGTGTATAATTAACAAAAATGATGTGCATCATATGGGCAAAGAACCTAATAAGACAGACATACTTAGATTTTTAACTCATCTTTTTGCTCATTGAGGACATACAGAGAAAACGTCTTTATGTACCACCCATCGACCTTGACTGGTGTCAGCTAATGGCTGCATGAAATAAAGTATTTAATTGCAAGGCTTTGGCAAATGCTCTAATCTGACGTCTGTTCATTTCTGAATAACAGTCTGCTATTTCACATAAAAGACCATTGATTCGCATATAATCATGACTCTGCACTTAAGAAGTCTGCTACGTTTTGTCGATTTTAAATCAGATTAACTAATGACACCTTATGTCAAAAATATTCTACTCCTTGGTTTCTGCAGACGCTAACACTGCGTTAATCTTAGAGACACTGGGAAATTTTCCAAGATTGAATTAATTCAAAGAGGACAAAATGACAGACTTAGCAGATTTGTTTATTTGCTGAACAGTGTTTGCCATAGAAGCTTGTGATACAGTCATTTGCAATAATTAGTTCACGTCAAATCATTAATGTCTTTGGTAAGTAGCTGTGTAATCAGTAGGTTATTATTGCAAAGTATGAGCAAGACCCCTAATGTGAAGTATAATATCATGAGAAGTGTAATCCTGCTGCACCATAGATGGCAGTGGAGAGGAGCAGGGCGGAGAGGTCGAGCATCATGACAGCATCTTCAGTCGTCTGGAAGAGCTGCGCTTCAACCTGGAGCAGCAGATGGGCTTTGAGAAGTTCATTGAGGCCTACAATAAGATTAAGGTATGGAATGTTTCCCATGTTCTCCCTTTTTGAACTCTGAGGGTGTTCATGCCTTGCGCTAGAACGCAAGATTTATTCAAAGCATCGTCTTGTGTTTGTTTCGCGTGCTGAAGGCTATACATGAGGATGAAGATGAGACTATTGACCTGGGCTCCAGTTTGGTCTTGAGCATTTTGGGAACTGAGCACCAGCACCTGTATCCCAACATCCTTCACCTGGTAATGGCAGATGGAGCATATCAAGAAGGTTAGGGTTAATTCTTATTAATTCTGTTTAGTTTAATCTTTTTCATTGTGTCTCTGCTCAAGCATGCAGCCCTTTTATTTAACCACCAGTTTGCTTAGGCGAAGTTTTTTTTCCCCCTTTCTCCTTTTATTCTTTTCCTCTGTTTCCCACAACACTCCTTAGTTTTTGGGTGACTTGTGTAAACCAAAGGAGTACACGTGTACTTTTAAAAAAATTGTTCTGTTGAGCAACTGTGCGGTTTTCCCATAGTGGAGAGCTGTGTGTGTGCGCACAGAAAGCTGTTTAATCTAATCTGCCAAATCCTATTCTCTCTCCTCACGCCCCTACGGCTTTACTCAGTCACGTAGGAACTAAGTAGATGTGAAACACACCCTTAAGACTGTCTGTCTGTGCTCTCTTGCTCTGTGCCAAGTCAGCTGTCAGACGAGGGCCACAGTGCATAAGAGGGTGGGAAAAGTTTATTTGTTTGAGTCTGACAGGTTTCCCTCAGGACAACAGCAGTCTTAAGATCATTTTTTTACTCGCTCACTGAAGTCTTTCATTTTACTATTCTTTATATTCTATTTTTACTTTGTCTCATTAGAATGAAAAGAATGATGTGAGCATTATATTTTTCTCTCCATGGCCCTCCTTGAGATTTATAAACACATGCCCCAGTTCTGAACCCCATTTTTTCAGCATATATATTAAATGTTTGACGTTATTTGTGCCCTGATTACCAAAGAACAAACCCATGTGATTTAGTTTTGCTCAGTCTCAACTCTGGTGAGCTCAACAAATAATCTGAATATTGCATAAAAAAGCAAGGTTTGTTCTCAAAGTTTAGAACAACTTCTCTTTCTTCAGTGTAAATGGCCCCGCGCCTAATTCTGATGCTTATTTTTGTCAACTTTTGCTTTGCGTGCTATTCATTATTTATGTTTTATGGTTGACTTGTACATAAGAGTGCAGGATCAATGTTTACTGCCTGCTAGAGGCATTTTGGATTCATTAGCTGCTCTGCCATCACTTCTGATTAGGAGACACAATCTGATCAATGATCTCCAGGGCTTTTCTGTGTGATAGAGTCACTTTGAGTAGTGCCGATCTAATGAATAATCTGCTCTAACATGACTTTCTCTCTCTCTCTCCCCTTCTCTCTGTCTCAGATAATGATGAATAGTGTTTTGTGCAATGAAGCTGCTGGCAGCTATGACAATCTGCTAGCCATCTGATGTCTTCCCATGGCACACGTCATGCGGCAGGAGGATCTATGCATGAGGTGTCACAGCCACGCATCTAACAGTGTTTCAGGCACACTTGCATGATGAGTAACTAGTACACTTAAGGCTGTATTTCGTACTTTGACTATCAGCACCTGACACTATTTTCTAACCAGTGTTCATACAAAAGTGCATTATCAAATATGTGTTCTTATTAACCAAAGTTAACTTCAAGGTTTGGTCAAATATATATGAGTATATGTGTCCATAAATTGTTGAAACACATTTATTGTCACATTTGCTGATGGCAGAAACCCTGCTCTGTGTTTCATGGTTCATTAAGAGTCTACAGTGGCATTTCATGTGGTTGGGTAGAGATCTGGTCCCCTCAGGTGCTCATTTTAATTCAGAGGGGGTGTCACACACACACACGCACACACACACAGCTTCAAAACATAAACCAGGTCAGCCTCAAAACAAATTTATTACAATTTCACAAAACCAGGTGAACCTCCTTTTCTTACAACTTTTTCACCAAATAAATAATTAAATGTTCTGCATTTTTTTTTTCCACATTTCCTACTGATTCCGTTAACCCAAGTTAGTTCAAAGGGAAGATGACATTTTGTGTGAGAATGGTGGATGTTGCCATGGCACTGTAGCAAGACTGCAGCACAAGAGTGCTGCTGGTGATGTTGCTTGTCAGGTCAGAATGTGATAGTCTGCACAGAGACATGTACAGATAATGGAAGAAATGCTATAGATGATAAGAAATAATGCATATTTGATAATTAAGAAAATATTGTGAATCTTTATATAAAATAAACCCTTTTTTAAGAATCCTAAGATATATATTTTCTTTTTTCTGTCTGAATCACTGCAACATGGAGTAAAATATATGCTCAGCATGGACACATGATACACATCAAACAACAACAAAAAATATTTTACTGGGCTTTTCACAGATCGGAAATGTGCAGCGGCCTATGCAAAAGTTAATCTTAGACGCACTGTCAAAGCAAGATTTATTTGTAGTTGTCCGCTGCTTCCGTTGCCCAAACACATCAATATGATTTTAGGATGGAAGGATGCACGTGGGCGCATTTGCTCTGAGTTAGACCGTGACTGAATAATTGACTGTAGCATCCATCCAGGTTAAAATGCAGGGCCAGATACGACTTACACTTATCACTGTTATCTGCTGTACACAACAAAGGAATGCATTCAGTATTTATGGTGCATGACGGTGTTGTGTTTGTCTTGTTGTTCCATCGCCAATTCACAAATTCTATTTTATGTCCTGCTACCTGTATTACATTATGCATGGCCAGTCGTTTTATCTTCAGCTGTGAATTTCGTTCTACTAGTTGAGAGGCATGTACATGAAGGTAGGCTGTTGCCTGTTTATGTGCCAAGGTAGCAGCAGGAGGGCTTTCATGGCTCACTTTGAAGAATACACGATGAGAAAAGCACCTTATAGGCCAATATGGGATTGCGGTATAGCATCGCTGCTGGCTTTGTTCCTGTTTGTCTCATCGGAATGTCAAGTTTTTCATTTTTCAAAGCGACTTAAAACATTTGTAAATTAAGTTACAGCAGAATCACAGTGTCAGTCAAGTCAAATCACAGTCAAGTCTGCCATTCATAATTGATATACTAAAGAATTGAGGACTGGGTTGAAATTTTTAGCAATTTTATTGGCTTACCTATTGGTGTTTACTCACTGAAACTCAAAGGAAAGTACTCAAATAAATTAACGTTAGGTGTTATTTCAGCTGTATTCATAGCAATAGAATGCCGCTGATATCTATAATACTTTGCTCATAAATTCTCCTGTTTAAGCAGACTATTCCTCTGGAGGGACTTTGACACCTGCACTAAAATTAGAGCTGGCAATGAGAAGATCACAGACAGATCAGAAATGGATAATGGCTAATAGGTCTCTGTCTCATACTGCCCCACCCCATTTCTCAATTTGACATTATACTTGGGATGAAATTAATTCAATTTTGGGTTTGAATTTTCCATAGGGCTTGTAGCTGGCTTGATCCCAACTCTCAAAGGAAAAATTACCCCACAGAGGCATATACGCACTCAACCATTATCAGGCAGCATGCATTGACATTCAGCTATGTTCCCTAATCTAATTTGAAAGCAGTTCGCCTCAGGCTGAGATAGTAACTTTAAAAGCCTTATCAGAGGAATACAAATTGAGATCAGTGAGAGAGAGTGTCCTATTCTTAATAGTGTATTAAGCCCAAGAGATTTTGCTCTGGTTTCAATTAAGCCATCATTTTTTTTTTTTTTAAATGTGGTTTATGTCGTGTTAGCACCTTGTCATTCTGAACAAAAATGACACACGATATAAATCACCCCTGGAATATGCAAGACAGATTGTTTCTGCATATTTTATCCTCAACGTATTAGCTATATTTCAACAGTATGCTTCTCGAGGGGATGGTTTACTGCACTGCACTGCATAGAGGGCATTATTACTGTCAGGTTTTATCCCTTCAGAGGAAAATGGGACATATGTCTTGTCCTGTCCTCACTCCTGCTCTCCTCTTTCCTTTTTATAGGCAGTAACACAGCTGTCACCTCCATCGCGTGTGTATGTGCATGTGAACTATTTTTTTCTTTGTCCTCAGGTGTGGTCACTGAATGATTATTACCTTTCAAGGGCTACAAATCACTCCTGTTGCGTCTCTGGCTGCCACTATTGGCTTTAACAAAACATAAGCTGAGTGAATAGAAAATATGATAGTGGGGTAACACACAGGGTTTATGCAGAGAAACAAGGAGGGCAGAGGCCATTGTCTCTGCCGAGGTTGTGGGGGGCGGAGCAGTGCCTCTTCACAGTGAGGAAATATGACCTGAGGGCTCCTGCCAGCTCCTATGGGATCAGTGGTGACAGAAGAGGGCCACCTCCATATAAATCTCTCTTTATTGCTCTTTTCTCTCTCTCCCTCATCTCTCTCTCCCTCTTGCTCAGTATGCAGTGTCCTCCAAATGGGATAAAAATAAATCACTTTTTTGTTTTGCTGTGTCTCGCTCTCTCTCCCCTCCCTCAAGCGGTTTTGTTGCTGTTGTAAGGTTTTTTACAGGTCAAAGGTCTATCCTTAATGTATTCTTTGAGATAAAAGTGGTGCCAGTGCTCCCAGTTTCCCTTCCCTTACTCTGTATTTATATCAGGTAAGACTTGGCTAAGTCCACTACTTTGCTTTTGTTTCAAGACTGAGTCCTGCATATTATAGCCCACATATTGATTCAATGTGTAAAACTGTTTTACAGTGTGATTCTAACTGAGATAGGCTACCACAGAAAATGTGGCAGTAGAGTCTATTATTTTGGTGATAATAATTACTTACATTAATGTCAGCTGGCCACACAACATTGGGTAACATACATAAAATAATGAGGTAAGCAAAATAATAATGAATATCACGTTATTTTTAACCCATGGACTGATGTTGCAAGTTTTTTTTTTTTTTTGACACATCATTAGACGATTCACGCCCTCTTAGCGAATATAGATGTTGCCTTCCAGTGCGCCTCGTAAGCTCTTTGGTTGAAAAATCATCGTTTGAATGATTATGATTACCATAACAGTCAGCAAGGCAACTGTTGGTAGCAAAATGACGGATTATGTCGTTTTTTCCCCCTTTTGACATCATTTGTACACACGCTGTAAAATATTTGTCGCTTCTAAACTTCACATTTTAGCAACCGTTATATTATTTATGTGTAATTTACCTAAAATTACAATATTTCCGACTGCCCTTGAAGCCCACGTAACCCTCCCTCTTTCTGCTTGTTTCCACCAACACAGTCTAGTAGTACGAGCACTCGTCATGGCGCTGGATGCGGACGGCAGCCAGAGTTCAGTTTCCCCGTCTTCACCACGGTCTTTGCCTTTTTCTTATTAACTTGAACACAGGGCTCTCTTACAGTCGCATGTGGCTGAACGTTTAATGCATTTCGAGGCAAATCCGTGGCAGGGGATCTGTAGTATTTGTCCGCTGAACACTTGTTAAGTGGCCAGTACATTCCAGCTAGCTTGCTAACAAGTAGCAAGAAGGCAGATACGGGGCAAGAAGAGGAGGAGTCCTTGTTTTGGAAGAGGTAACGTTAAGCTAAATTGTATTTCGTGGGTGAATGGTTTAAACGCTACAGATAAACTACGTGGCATGTGAGGAATTATAGAAGTACTTGTGTCACTTTCGAGCGTTGTAAAAACTTCTAAGTCACTTTAAATTTGGCAGTATTGAAGCACCCCGTGTAGCCCCGGTTGATGATGAACAATCTTGGCTAACGTTAATGTGTTAAAGTTTTGACTTAAATGTTTACTAACGGGCTCTCTGAATGATAGCGGGGTGAGTATTACTGTTTTTGGAAGTTATTTAGCCAATTACACACGTGATATCCACTGTTATTTAGTATTACGTAATGTTGACACATTATTTCCCTGAGTAACGTTATGCCGTTGCTGTACAAGCTTCAAGAAAACACCGGCTTGGGTTTGTTGAGGACATTTTTTTTTTTTAGCAAATGTTAGTTAAAGCTCCACTGAACGTGTCGGCTTTTTACGTGGTATTTTATACTACATCCGTCCACGGCTGTATAGTTTTTTGGCTTGCTGTCAAAATGCGCAAACGGGAAACAATTGGCTGTACTCGTGATAAAGTGCTGTTGGGAGGCAAATCACGGTCTTCCACTTTTGCCCTTGTTGCTGCACCCATCTCTCTTTGGTTGCAGTTATAGTATGTTGCATAATGTTTTAGGTCTGTTGCGAATCCCAAAGGTCAAAACATCGAGGAGATGTATCCTCAGCTGAACTGAGGACTAAATTTGATTCATTGTTAAAGAAAACCGGGCGGTGCAATTTTGCTTTTCACCAGTACTGCCAGCTTGTAATTAGGCTACAGCGTTACATGTGCTGTTTGACTGTAGCAAACAGAACTCTGTAATACTCCACTGTTTCCATCTGCATGCTCAACAAATGAAGCATCACTGCATGACATCTTCAGCCATATGTGCTGTCTGTTGTGTGAATACTGTGACCTGTTTTCTTGTGTTTACAGCTGAGCAATTTGCATATCTTACCCCTCCTTTACAGATAATGCAGACACCATGGCCATAACCGAGGCATGGGAGTGACGTGATAGTGCTGATCCTGCTTCCAAATAAAATCCTTATCAGCACCATGTTTTTTCTGCTGAAGTAGAGGCAGAACAAACAAAGAATGGATGAATCTGTGCTTTTGGACTTACTCGAGTGCCCCGTTTGTCTGGAGCGGCTAGATGCCTCAGCAAAGGTTCTACCCTGTCAGCACACCTTCTGCCGCCGTTGTCTCCAAGGCATCTTAGGCTCCCGTGGAGAGTTGCGCTGCCCAGAGTGCCGGACACTGGTGGAGTGCGCTGTGGATGAACTGCCCAGCAACATCCTCCTGGTGCGCCTGCTGGATGGTATCAAGCAGAGGCCGCGGAGGGCTGGTCCTGGGGCAGGAGTCTGCACAAATGGTACATCTGGAGCTGGGGCCAGAGCACAGAGCAGTGGATCCAGGGAGCAGGGTGCCCCAGGAGCACAGCCCCAGCGTGCTCAGGCTAAGAGCACCCTTGTCCGGGTTAGTATGCACAGGGTGGTTGAATATGGATTAGTGAGCATGAATCTGTGTTTCCCATGGTTAGGGTCAAGCTAAAACAAAACAGGGAAAATCTGTGTGGATTAAAAGCAGCATGTTACATTACTGGCTCTCTAATCTTTGCTGCAGATTAACAGTCATCATAGTGATCCCTAAGCCAGACAGCTGACTAGCAGCCCAGCATTACAAACATCAGTGATTGAGAACAGTTGATAGTTGAGCCAACAAATGATTCTGCCCTGTTTGGCAATTGTAGCCAGACTTCAGCCTGTATGGAGGCTTCTCTGTGCTTTTTTTTTTTTTTAAACCATATACCAAAACTGTATCTTGCAATCTGAGGTCTCTGCTGTAGTGTTGCTTGTGAATATGTGGGAGAAAAGCAGGGTGGCTCCATGTAGTTGTATTATGCAGCAGGACTGGGAGGAGTCATAAGGTATAATTACACACAGAAACACATAATGAAATGAATGCAACAGTGTTTGTCTGCGGTACAGTTTACACTAATAAGATAATTTGCTGTTACTGACGGGGAAATAGGATTTGCCATCTCAGATTCCTCCTTTCAGAAGCCCGAAGGAAATGACATGTTGATATCTGTGGGTGTTTTCCTTTTAATGGTTATGTAGAACCACTACATGTAAGACGAAACCAGGTACTGAGATAGATCGTTGTCACGACATTGCCTGCTCCTTTGGTGTTTCTTGTGCACTTTTAATGCCTTTATTGTACCTTTTACCTCCAACAAAGCCTTGTGTTTTTTTCATGAGTTATTTACACGCCTCTGTGGGAAATTCAATACACAGGCCTTTTATAAATTTCTTTTTTAGGTCACATATTCCAAGTCGTTTTTGAAAATCACTGATGTATCTAGACTAATTATCCAGCCTGCACCTACTTTCATTGTTTGTATTTATTGCTGTGTCATACTCCTGAAAGCTTGTGAAATTTATCCTTGTTGTGTGTGAGTAATGAAGAGGACCTTCATTACACACGGTCATCCTAACAGTGTGAATATGCTACTTTCTCAGAAAATTCATAGCAGGGCTGCCCAGACTATTTGGCATGGACAGCTAATATGAGGAGCATCCACAGAATAATTTTGCACATTATTTAAATCAAGAAATGTATCAAGTTAACCAAGATACAAAGTCCTGTCTCAAAACCACGATTCAGATACTATGTCTGACTGTCTTGCTTCTGCATCTTTACACATTTGAGCCTCTGCTGGGCCAAAAAAAAATGTGCGAGAGCAAATTTGACCCATGGGCCCCTCTTTGAGCAGCTCTGGTCTACACAAAGGGAGGGAAGGGTAGATGAAAAGATGTCAAGGCTCTGTGTAGAATCACTGGAATGTCAATGCGCTGATAATGTATCTGCCTAACCATGCAGGTACAAAGATCAGAGACCTTACTGTAAATTGCTACTGGGCGACCTGCCTCACTTACCATAGTATCACTTCAGAGGGTTTGTGCGTATTTCAAAGGAATTTATGCATAGTGGAATTTCCCTGTGCTCTGAAAAGCCTGTTTGTTGGAGGTAGAGGTGGGCATAGACGTCTTGAAACTACTCCATTGTTTGACCCCTATGTCTTTTTTAGGATTTACTGATTGTGCTTCCTTAGTGTAGGAGTGGAAGACACACTGCTTTATGAGACCTGCTCCGTCAGCTAGCCACATACATGAACACACAGTTCTGTCAGAGTGTGAATAATTGGGAGATTTAATTCAGAAGCGGTTTTCTGCTTCTAATTTTCACTGCCGTTCCAAGTCTGTCGTAGCATGTCATGTTCTGGACTCGTAACGCCTCTCACATCTTTTCTTCCATCCCAAGGCGTCGTGTTGATGAGAGAGAGAGAATAGGAAAAGATGCAGCTGTGCAGGTGGAACATTTACAACATAAAAAGGCAGAGATCAAAGCTCTCGGTGATAGCCCAGTCTGATCTCTGGCCAGTCCCAGAGTGCAGCTCCTTGGGGACCATTCGCCTCACTGCCCCTGGGTGACTGCTTGACTCCCACTTCCCCATTGTCTGCAGCCTGTCCCTCTGTTTTTTGTGTATCCCTAAGCTTGAACCAGCCCCGCCAGTGCAGTGCCCCAGTACAACCCCAGCTCCCCTTCCAATTCTTATCTGGCCAAAGAATGGTCAGGAGGGCAGAGGGGTGGGGCCTGGCCAACAGATGCACAACAGGGTTTTGTTTTGGCTTCCCTCTGATCTTACCGAGTGATCGACACGCGTGGAGTGACCACGGTGTGTGTGTGTGTGTGTGTGTGTGTGTGTTGTTATGTGTGTGTGTGTGTGTGTGTTGTTATGTGTGTGTGTGTGTGTCTAGAGGGCCACCAGTAAGAGAAGGTGACGAGTGCTAAATAAAGGTGTCAGGACCAAAAGGGACAAATGTTGAGTGAGTAACCTTGCGCAGTCAGCTCTCTGCCCCTCCTCTTAACATCTCCAGGGTTTCTAGCAGCCCACCAGTTGTGTGACACTCAGCGCTTTGGCATTTCTTTGATGGGGCGCAGTGAAAAGCCTTGTCTTGAATGTAGCGAGGTGACTGTGTGGCTCTTTATATTCAAGGTGGTGACTCACCTCCATACATGGCGCTCATGTTACTTGGGTGTTTTGTCTTCCTTTTGCCCTTGTTGACTCATACAACATCGTGTTTTGTTCGTGCGATTTAGAGCAGATAGCTAAGTGGTATTTTTGCGTGCAAGTGAGTAAAGCCATTGGAACTGTCTGGAAGTCAAAGGTCAGGGTGCAGGGGTCATGTCAGTCAGGGATCAGAGCCAGCGGAAGGGGAGGAAAATAATTGGAGAGCTTTCCTTGAATGTCGTAAGTTTTCATTTGAGGCCTCTGAAGACTTGAACCTATACTCCCGAAGACTTAAAATAGAGCTGTTTTTATCATGAGAGCCTTTGTCATAAAAACTTTAATGTGCTCATAACTGATTGTGTTGTCTGTTAACCACATTATAGATTTTGATATTTCTTTAGTGCAAGTTGGCAACAGACTGTATGTACATGTATGCATGCATGCCTGCCTGCCTGTCTGTTTCTGTGTGTTTAGTTGATGGAAATGAGACACTATTCTCTCCTGAGCTCTTGGGAATGTAATTAGGCCATTGTCTCTTCTGCACTAATATAGGCTTGATACAAGGGAGGGCTTTTTTTTTTCTCTTTTATAGACTTCTTGCTCTCTATAGCTCCCTCATATCTTCCTGCTCTGTCTCATTACCTCCATATTCACTGAATTGTTTCTACAAACAAAGCAAAGCACAGCCTATCAATTTGGCATCATTTGCTGATGACTGAATGAAGTCCAGCCTAATTTCCTGTTACCCTTAAGAAATGGCCAAGTACTTTGTTTCTGTGTTATGATTTTTTTTTGTTGTTTTTTTTTTGATAGACGTCTTGTCCTTGTTTTTGTCCTGTGTCTTTGTAGTTGATTTATTTCTTCAGAGAAAAGGAATGTTGTTTATGGGCTCCTCATGTAGAGGTATCTCATTAAAATTCCTGTGCTCCTCCCTCGTCTGAGGTCGATGAGTCACGCTGGCCCTCTTTGATGACATCATATTGTTGTTTGAGCCTTTCCCCTTGGCCGTCTGGCTGACCTCTGCCTGTGTGTCAGAACCCCTTCATTACACCCTCACTCTGCCCACATACTGGCAAACACATACTTACTGCTTTCCACTGGGAATTTTTTAAGAGAACTTAGCTCTCCAGCTCCCTCAGCACTCTCACACTTCTCTCTCGCCTCCTCTGTGTTTCCCATGAATATCCACAAGACCTTTGGACATCGCGTGTCAGGGTTTTTAGCCACCTATTATGTTTTATTATGGGACTCTGACAGAACCTGTATTTTTTCCATATTTACAGTGTACCTCCCTCCTCCTTGCTGTCTAAAGCCAGACTGGAGCCTGTTAAAGGTCTAATGAGATTAGAGTTGATTAGACCGTGAGTCGGCACCGCTCCCTGTTCTCCTCTTACTGCTGACTACTGACTCTCATTCTGGGAAAACAAAACACTTGTTATTTAGCGCTGCCACTTGTGTGTGTGTATGTGTGTGTGTGTGTGTGTGTGTACATTTGCCGGTACTTATTTTTACATGTCTGTCCATATACCCTTTTCAGAGAGCGAAAGCGCATATTGCTTAGTGCAGCACAATACTCGACAGATCTGCTTTTGGTTTGACTCATATTGTTTTGGGAAAAGCAGCTGTTCCCAGGAAACAGGCAGCATATTTTATGATTCATATAGTTTGATGTACGATCTCAATCATACATGACAGGCACCGCTCAGACTGCATCCTAGAAACAACTGCAATTATTCATTGCTGGAGTGAGTGATATTTTTAAACTGCAGGAGTTTGAATGAATTAGTAAATGTCAAGAACTATAAAGGTCGCCCAGGTGGCTCAGTGATCTGTGTTGCACACCATGTAACTGTGACATCCTGAGTTTGAATCTGGCCCAGGACATCATATGTCATCCCTCTCTTTCTCTCACAATCTTTCTTGCCAGTCTTTGCTGTAGAAATTGAATGAATAGAACTGGCGTGGGACTTTGGTTCACAGCAAATCAGAGAATTTACAAGTGGTGCCCGTCGCCAAAGCAACAGATGTAAACATTCAGCTGATGTCACCCCGTTGGCAGAAGAGTTTGTTTACGTCGGGAGAACTGATGCACGGTTGACAGAAACACGTTCTGTTTTCACAAGAAAATGAAAAAAAAGGAAAATACTCTTGTGGTTCTTGATTTTGATTCAAAGGAAAAAAACATTGGTTTAGTGAGAAGTTAAGTCCTTACCTGGTAGGTTTACGGTGGCTTTGCTAGAATATTATTTAGTAACAATGGTGCTAAGAAGGATTAACTGAGCTCACAACTAATTAACTAACATTAACTTTAGCCTGAGATGGGCTGTGAATTAGTTTCCTGTAATTTTTAAATAACTTTAGCAGCACATAGATAGATTTTAATAAATTTTGCGTATTAACTTAGTCCTTCATTGTTGCTGCGAGCTGTGCACACCATGACAGAGAGATCCACCAAACTGCCAGGTGCTTGCTTTATCACAATGGAAGTTTCAATAAAGATATTCAGACACACTCTTCTGCTGACATGGTGACAACAGCTGAACGTGGACAGCTGTTGTCATGGCAAGATGACCACCCGGAAATAACCCATGCTGGTTCTGTCCAACCAATTTTTATCGTTTTTACTTGTATCTATCTAATGGGGTTAAAAATGACTCCCCCCAAAAATCAGCAAAAAACAGTTAGGAGGATAGAGATAAGGGTTAAATTGGACCTACCGACTTGCAAGTGGAACATAATGTGTGTGAATGTGAAAGAATTGTTTACTGTGTTTTGTATCACCCCCTTATCAAAGACTGCTTTATATGATCAAAATCATACTCATACTGTCAAGGACTTCTGAAGGACAGTGTATTTTTCATTATGGAGATTTTGTTTTCTTCAGCTGATGTTTTAAACTATTTCCATTATCAGTTAGCCTCCAGTGTGGTGGATGCCAGGGATACTTGCATTTGAAAAATCTGGAAAATTCGTAAACTGTGAATTAGCAGAGTGTAAGATGTTGGTATTTCTATGGGAATTACTATACTCCACGCTTGGGTTTACATAATTCCTGAGGAGAAGATCAAAAGACCTAATCATGTGATTAAGGTGCAGTCATGGTTGCCTCCTCATTATAGGGTAACACTGGTGAATGGGTGTGCGTGTGTGTGTGTGTGTGTGTGTGTGTGTGTGTGTGTGTGTGTGTGTCTGTCTGTTTTTTTGTTTTTTTTCTAGCTTTTAAGACTTTCCAGCCTAGACACATACAAGAAAGACTTGGCTTTCTTTGCTGAATTTCCTTTTAACCTCTTTCCCCAGACAAAGTGGGGTGTTTTTGTGATTCTGTGTTATTGTGTATGTGTTTCTGAGGAATGCCCTGAGCAGTTGCAGGTCACCGTTACTCCTCTAAACACTGGGCTTGTCTAGTCTTGCTCGACCTGCCAGCTCATATTCACTTCCTCCTTCAGTTGTTTGTTGAGTGACCAACATATTAATGCAGGCTATATTCTCCTCTATATATCCTCTGGTGTCAGTCAAACTAAGCTCTGCTTGGACTGATAGGTGAATCTGGGTTGACCTGATGTTATTTGATAGGACAGGAGGTGTCGGTGTCTGTCTGTAATATGCAGTAATTCTGTAGCTGTGCTGATAGCCATGCAGGCAGTAACATGCCTGTGCACCTGAAAGCCCTGGGGCGGACTCACCTGCAGCAGCTGTATCTTAGAAGACACCCTTTCATATTCACACATGCTGCTTGAGATCAGACAGTCTTCTTCTGGATAATTAGACTCATGTAATAGTCCAATTTCCTATCTTCCTCTGTTTACTGGGTATCATATTTAACCTCAGTGTGTATGTTTTGTTTATACTGTTGATAGTTGTTACTCCCAGTTGTTTTTACACTGAACTCTGGGAGGTCCAACTGGCCTAAATGCCGCATTTGTAATGCCCCCCTCCCCTTACACACACACATGCCCCATCTCCTGCCAAGTCTGTAGCCATGACACTAGGAGGGGAAGCAGCCATGACCTCCTCTTTACCTCAGTCCTATCACACCTGTGGTGGCCAACAAAAGCCTTTTTTTACCACTCCTTGTATGTGTGTGGTCCAATGGCCAAGGTTTCTTGATAAAACAGAGCTTCATGGGCCGACTGTCGTCAACAATTTATTTTACAGCCTGGTTTTTCAGCACACCTGTCATCACCACTAAAGATATTTTGATATAACAACAATGCACAAGCGTACATTAAACAGTTTTAGTGGTATGAGTGGTATGTATTGACACCATTTTTCTGTTTGCAGCGGAATTGATTCTTTGACTGTTTTGTCAGCTGTTTGACGACATGTCCACCATGGGGCCCCACCTTGATTCCCAAGGTGCCCCTCATACCTATGCGGCTTAAACAGAGCAGTTTGACCTCTGACCCTTTGTTGTGATTGGAGGGCCACAACTGGTCATCCATGGGCCATTGGTCTGCTGGCATGTTAAGTGTTCAATTCCCATCCCTGAGGCTGAATCATGATTTGCTGGGAGTTTCATTTTCAGTTGTTTGACCTCTGACACCCGGTCTATTACAGGCTCTAAATGTGTCCAACAGTGGCAGCCCCAGGCTCACCTTGCTGCTGGATCACAAAGATGTGTGGTCCCGGTCCTGCTTTGTAGATGTGGATAAGAATGATTCCACCAAATATTTTCGAACACAGTTTTCTCTAAATCTTTAGAGCTCTCTCCTTTCTTGTGAGAGCCGTGTGTTTGCTATTCTGCTGTGTGCTGAGAAGTTTCCTGTTTTGCTTTGGGGCCCAGGAGCGCAGTTAATCTGCATTTGTCCCCTGAGTGACATCCTTCTCCCAACTGTGAAGGGGCACAGGGGGATCTGCTGCTGAGCCTAGTGGATGTAGTGCTGCCCACTGTGATTTGCACCGATTATGGGCGATTATCTATGATTATGTATTCGGGTTCTAATAAGGACGATGTGAATGGGATTAGTGTACGCCACATCTCATGCGCCATGGGTGGCCATAACACACTAATCTACAGTGAAGTCAGAAGAGCCAAGGAACCTGGAGTGATTCTTGAAATAGTCAAAGTGCAAGTGTATAGTTGGGTTGGTTTGGCAACTATTGAGGTAAACAGAGTGTAGTTGAGCGGATTCTAAGTTATGAAAGACTGTCCTCCTAGACTTTTCCTTTTCCCCTGAGCTTCATGTCTGACACACACTTGCTTATTAAGAAGTCTAAAACTTTCTATATTTATACACACAAACACATACACAGTGTCTTAGACAATGTGGTGCAACCCTTCTGGCTTGTCTAATGATGTGTTATGTCTCCTACAGCTCACTTATTCATATCCAGTAGCTCCCAGTGTTAGTATGCGCTTTCCAATCCATAGTAGCTGGGGGAAGTATTCTTTGTGCTACCAAACTTTAGAAGACCTTTTGTTGAATCATGCTGCATTCATGTCATATAAGGCCCGTTTCCACCGAATAAGTTCCTGGTAGTATTTGGGGCGCAGGAACTACTACAGGAACGTCCTCTCGCTCGGCCCTCTCAACTGTCATATCTCCACTGAGAGGGCGAAGTAGGAGGAAGTTTCCTGTAAAGTTACCGGCTCTGGATGTGATGTAATCGTTGCGCGTTTGACCGGGGGGTCAAAATGCGTGTTGTTAAATAGAGCGTGTTGTTAGCGTCAGCTAACATTAGCTCGCACGTTAGTGTTAGCTTGGTAGTGTTGGTCGTGTTGCTAAGGATGCCAACATTAGCTAATGCTAGCGTCCCTCAAAATGCCGGCTATTTTGTCGCTTTCTGTTGACACCACATCGCGCCGTGAGTATATCAAATCAGCACCAAGTAAACCCCAAGCCCCGCCCAGGAGTTTTTGGGGGCCATTCATAGTACCTACTCCGAGGCAGGGACTTGTTTAGCCCCTGTAAAAGTTCCTGAACTCTGTCCTTCGGGGGTGGTTCCTGCGGTGGAGACAGGCAACAACGGCCCTGGCCCCGTAAAATTACCCCGAAGTTCCTGCGGTGGAAACGGGCCTACAGAAGTAACTGTCTGAATGACTTGACAGCTCAACTGTTCATGTGTTCAAACTTGTTTGAGCACCATGGTTGAAGCTTTCTGTCGACTGTGGTTTGTGTTCAGCACCAATGTCTAGCACACAAGCACTTTCAGCGGATTATTTGAATTCATGTTTTACAGCAAGCCAGAGATTACAATGTTAGCTATAAATGAACATTCAGCGAGTAGTACTGTCTTGCCATGGCAATTTCAGTTTTTTGGTCACGATCAATCTAATCAAATTTTATTTGATTAGAAGTCAGTATATCATTCAAATATTGAATGATGAGTCAGCTATGGGCTGATGAGCTGATTATCACTGTTTAGTAGCCAGATGGACGGTTGAGTTCCAGCCTGGATTGACACTTGACTTGGCTGACAGGGTCATTGTTAGATGCCTACACATGCCACAGCTCATTATTTCCAACTACAAAATGACATCAACACTTGCACAGCACAGCGTCTTTCTTTGACTCAGTATCATAATGGATCATTCTAAACAAACTGTTTTTGTATTTCCAATCTACCACATTTATGTTAAATCCTTTCAGGTTTATTCTCCCATTCATTTATTTGTTTTGGCTGCTGAACATTAAGTGGATAGTAATTTCCCTACACAAGAAAATGTTTTATTTTTAGCTTGACACATTGTTTGTCTTAAGAAACTGTGTAAAAATGACATTTTGAATTTTTACCTTTTAAATTTCACTACTGCACAATAGCTTTTCACTCACATTAGGGTATAATGATCTCTGATGTAACATGGAAAAATATCAGCTTTCTAAGTTAGGAATGTGGTGGGGGGTGTCACCTATAAGACGCTATCTTTCTCCGCATACATCTCACTCTGAATGATCTGAATATAGACAGTATAACCAGAATCATGCTATTCTAATTATAAATGTACGCACTTTGAACCTATTTATTTGACACACACACACACACACTCACGTAGACACACACGCCTACACACCTAGTCTTTTGTGAGTTGGATCTGGCCAACCCACACTGATGTTTGCTTTAATGAGTCACAGACTAATTTAGATCTGCACAGGCACATCACACAGAACACACCCACAAAAACACAGGTGTGTAGTCGGGACACAAACAGGCCTGTGACAGCACTGTGTTGAAATGTTGGTGTAGGGTTGAGCCTGTTTTTATATTCTGCGCGGTGGGAAGGTGTGATCGCCAAGCTGATAATGTCAAGGAAAAAAGCCTCATTAGCTACTGTATATGTGCACACCTTGACCCATTCTGGAGGCACCAGCATCACTCTGACATTTTTGCCCAGCCCCTAATGGCGTCACTGTGGGTTGATGAGTACCCACAGCAACCAGGGACTGTTGACATGTGGGACTCTAACAGCAGACCCGTCAGTGTGTCAAATGTCTCAAGTCTGATGAGGCCAGGCTACACATTTGCCTTGGCTGACTACAGCAACAGGCAGCAGACAGCATACATAAATCAATGGTTCTGAACTGGCGGGTTGCGGTCCAGAAGTGGATCACAGGTTGATTCTGACTGGACTGCAGGCATGCAAGTCCGCTGAATGTGCAGGTCCAAATAAATAAATAAATAAATAAATAAATATGTATATAACAAATTTTAAAAAGACCTTACAGCATAAATGAAAGGAGGAGGCGAGAGAATTGGAACGGAAAAAATACATATATAAAAAAAGATGAAAACCTATATATTGTGTGATATGATTTCCAACAAAAAAAATTTGCATCTTTGTTGGACAAACCAGCAATTTTTAAATATTCTTTAAAAGAAATTAAGGGAATTCCATGTAACCTTCAGAGAGTTAATAGTATTTTAAAGCATTGTAAATTGCTTTAGTTTTCATCTTGCAAAATTAAACTGACTGGCTGTTAGTTTTGCCTATTGTATGAGTGGACCATAACATACAGTACAAACATGGATCCTGATGCTAAACAGTTGAGAACCACTAGCGTAACTTCTACACCAGTACTTCTCTCCTTCCTCTCTTACATTGTAAACTGCTGAGCACATGGTATACACTGGCCTGCATGAAGCAGTCTTAGGATGCATAAAATTGGATCAGTTCAGAATTATGTAACTATGGTACAGCACAGCATAGTACAAAGAACAACCTTGAGAAGCACAAGCCTGCAGCTTCCTTCACCATGGGACTGACCTGAACTAGTTAAATTTGAGTAAGCTCTATAATGGTCTAGCACAGGCCTGTTAAAGCCAAACCTTTCAGCAAACTTCAGGGTGGAAACAAGAGGGTAGTGAAGCCCCAAATCCCAGAGTTCTTCAGATCTGCTCCCTGACACTTTGGCTCCAGCACCAAGTGTCTCAGTTAGCATTCAGTGGAGAGAAAGTAAAGCTAGCAGTTACATGTTACATCTGGGGTGTGTGTGGAGGAGGACGGGGTTAGTGGAATGGACAAACACACACATGCACACAAACTCGCACTTTATCAAGAAAGTGGAAGATGGTCAGTGCTGTGCTGGTTCTTGAGCCAGAGAACAGATGCAGTGTTTGTGCCCTGGCCCTTTGCCACAACTGCGTCAATATCCTGGCTTTGTTTGTTCACTGTAGAGGCGTCCAAATACCAGCCAATGCAAGCAAGTGCTTTTCAGAGGCCCACTGGTCTGAGATCCCACATGGGACAGTCGGAAGATAAGCAGGCACAGTCATTTAATGAAGAGGTGACAAAGGCAACATGAAAGTTGTTATTTGTCAGTTGATGTGTCTCCCCACTGGTTTATTTATGATCCTGCTAGTTACAGTAGTAAGCAGAGAATCTATTTCCTAGTCAAATTCTCCTTTGATCGGCATTGCCATCGATAAAACGTTCAAATCTGCCCGAGTAGAGCAGGTGGCTCACCCTGAATGACTGAATGGAACAAAAGGCCGCAGTCACTGCATGCTTTCACCAGCACAGTGGAGGGTGATGTGAAGAAATGTTTAGTATTCAGCTCATACTGACTTGTACTCAATACACAGATACTGTGACATTTGTGGACTAATCCCCCCTGTATTAGACTACAAGCTCAAAATGTGCAACACCTCTCCAAGTTCTTTGCTGTTTTTAAAAGATTTCTTTTCTGCCATGCATTTTGCCCCAGAGTGGTTAGTTAGCTCTTTGGGTGGAAACATGAGATTATACACCCACTGACTTCAATGTGACCCCTGCGGCTTCAGAAGGAGTCTAAAGACTGACTTCTGGGGGAGCAGGAGCAATGGAAGGAGGAAGATGAAGGGTGAGGAGAGCAGCCATTCGCAGTGAGAGGGAGCAAAAGAGCACCCGAGAGATGGAGAGAGAATTATGAAGAGCAAGATGAAGAGAGAGATGATGGAGAGGAGTTTGTAGGTTGAACCTCTCAGGACAGGCTCTCACAGCTTGCTCTTCAGCCCTCTCAACTTATTACAAAACACAACTAGCTGATCTGTACTCCAGGCTGCAACTGCACAACACACAGACAGCCAGTTACATATGCTGCCCCCAAGCCCTGGGGAGCATTGTCTTGCGTTAGCACATTAGGAGAAAAAAAAAAATTTTCAAGAGTTTTCTCATAGCACATTATTTACAAGGTCTATATTTGCTTTGCCATAATTGCGGCTGGTCATGGCAAGACAAACAACCAGTACCACAGTTTTTCTGAGATGTCGCCCTATGCTACATACACAGTATGGAGAAAAGTACACCTCTTACTCATTGTATTCAAGTGTTTCATTCAGTCCCATTGCCACAGGTGTATAAAATAAAGCACTTAGCCATGCAGTCTGCCTTTATAAACATTTGTGAAAGAATGGCTCGTTCTAAAGAGCTCACTGAATTTGAGCGTGGTACTATAATAGCAATGTAATAGGATGCCACCATTCCAGCAAATCAGTTCATGAAATTTTCTCCCTCCTAGATATTCCATGATCAACTGTAAGTGGCATTATTGCAATGTGGAATCGTTTAGGAACCACAGCAACTCAGCCACCGAGTGGCAGGTCACGTAAAGTTACAGAGCGTGGTCGCTGAGTGCTGAGGCACATAGTGCGTAAAAGTCACCAACACTCTGCTGACTCAATAACTGCAGAGCTCCAGACCTCCTCCGGCATTAACATCAGCACAAAAACTGTGTGCCAGGAGCTTCATGGCATGGGTTTCCATGGCCAAGCAGCCTCATGCAAGCCTTACATCACAAAGCACAATGCCGAATGTCACATGGAGCCGTGGAAACGTGTTCTGTGAAGTGACGAATCACACCTCTCTATCCGGCGGTCTGATAGACGAGTCTGGTTTTGGTGAATGCCAGGAGAACGTTTCCTGCCTGACTGCATTGTGCCAACTGTAAAGTTTGGTGGAGGAGGGATAACGCAATGGGCTAGTTTTTCTGGGGTTGGCCTCGGCCCCTTAGTTCCAGTGAAGGGAAATCTTAATGCCTCAGCTTACCAAGATATTTTGGACAATTCTCTGCTTCCAACTTTGTGGGAAGAGTTTGGGGAAGATCCTTTTCTGTTCCAGCATGACTGGAACAGAAATACCTTTTGGATGAACTAGAACAGAGATTGCAAACTAGAACAGAGATTGCCAGGCCCTCTTGTCCAACTTTAGTGTCTGACCTCACAAATGCTCTTTGGGATGAATGGGTGAAAATTCCCACAGACACACAGTCTTGTAGAAAGCCTTCCCAGAAGAGTGGAAGCTGTTCTAGTTGCAAAGCTATATTCATGCTTATGGATTTAGAAGTGGATGTCATAAAAGCTCCTGCAGGTGTAATGTGTAGGTGGCCCAATACTTTAGTCCATATTGTGTATCTCTACTTTTGCCAAGGGATGCACCTCTTGGGTTTTCTAATTAATCAATTTTACAGTGTTATGAGATGATCACCATTCCAGTCATGGATTGAATGATGCATTTTATCCAGACTTTCTACTAACAGTTTCATTCACTTCATGTAAAGTTTCAGTGTCAACAGTGTTTAAGAAAATTGTTCATGCGGTGACATGGCCTACCTGGCCTATCTGTGTGTAAATAAGGTTAGGCTTTATCCACATTAATCACATTTTACTGTGAGCTTTTTACTGAGGTGCTTGCTCAACCAGTGGTAGTGCATTAAAAGCTTCTTGCTGTGGCAACATAGGTTTTGTGTTTTTTAGCCAATTATATTAAACTGGCTCTACTCTATGATCGCAGGCTGTGTCAGAACCAGATGGGTGACAGGCTTGCTTAATGATCTCCTGAATGCCGCAAATTGGCTCATACGTTTAACAGCACACTTTTGATCATTCTCTGATTGGCAGTAGTCTTGTTCCAGACCTGTGAATCACACATTCACTTTAAAAAGTTTCAAGCGATGCTGCAGATCTGGTATTGCTCAATTCAGCTGTGGTTTCTCAGTTGAAACACCATCTGAGCTAATAAGCATGTTGTCGGGTGGGACCAATGTTTTTGACATAATCAAGCTGTGGCAGAGATGAGAACCACATAGCTTATCAGCTAACATGAGAAAATGGATGATGAAATACCCACTTGATTAATAAATTCATTTTTTATAGATGGCATGTCTTCTTAATATCGCCAGACATCCTAGTTTGTACTTTGCTCTGCTGCACTCTTAAACCCTGACAAAGTCAGTGTGTTGGCATGGCTACGCATCAGTGTTAACTTAATATGAAGTTAGGTTCAGGTAGATACGTTGGTCTCCTGTGATGTGATTGGTTAGGGAAAATCGAATCGCCCTCCCCCGCTGATCATTTAGAGGGCAGGCAATGTTAAACTGAAGATGCAAACAGAATGTAACACTCCAGTTAACACACCAGTCAGGCAAGATTGGATTAATTTTTTAATTTTATGTTTTTTTTACATTTTAATTTAATATAAGATACCTGAAACTTGCTTAGAACATGTATTGGCCAGCTGTGATCAGCGGTCAAACAATTGTGACACCTCTGTTCCTGCGTGCTGCAGCTGTTCCTGCTTCAGTAGATCAGTCCTGTCCAGTGGACTTGTAACTGTGGCTCATCCTGAGGAGAAGAAACTCTGTCTGTGCTGTTACACCACAGAGCCATCATTTTGACAGGTTCAGGTTAGCCTGCCTGCATTTCTTATGCCTGCCTCATTCTTTTTTCAATCTTTTGATCTCACACACTTCTCTGCCCCTGTTCCCAGCTCCCATCTACCTCCCCCCTCCCTCTGTCAGCTGTGAAATGTGAGTGGGTTCCTCTGAGAGCAGTCGCTGAGCCCAGTGTATGAACTTGCACAGAGTTTGGCTAGTTCTGTTCTTTCAGTGTTTAGTCATACAAGCAGACTGGATGATCCATGGTCCACCCAGAACCACTTTCACCTCTTGACTGAGGCCAGTCATATCCACCCATGCATATTAGGCTACACACAGATATGTGTCTGAACATGTGCAAGTGGTGCAAGCCTACATGTACACACATACTGTCATAGCTTTATGAAATCCGTATGGGCTGATGGCTCTGTTTCCATAGTTCTTCCATAAATACAACCCCCCTCCCTGCTAAAATGCTTTCTTTTTGATGACTAATCAGTAGCTTAAATCAGTAGCCACCTCAGCAGTATCTCATTTGTACGTCCATGTGTTGAATGTTTTTATAGACCCTCATGCTCCTGGATGGAGATTTCTACTGTTTGAGCACCCAGGCTGCAGCTTAAGATCAGGAACTGGTTGTAAAATTGTGAATTGGAGGAGTCAATGGCTGGTTACTCGTGACACATGTGGTTACTTTTACCACAGGAAGGGAAGGCATGATCTCGCTTTGTATAATAATTTCACTATAAGCCTTACTGGGTGATGCCTTTAACAACTTAAGATAGTATGAGGAAGAACAGAGAACAGAAGGAGAGTTTGAAAGCTTCTGTTCTACTCCCGTTACATGTGATCCAGACAGCTGTATGTTTGTGTCACCATCACCAACCTGTGGCCCTGCTTTGCTTCATAGTAAGTGAAGCAAACAAGCAGAGTGAGTTGTCATAAAGGACAACTCTTAGAAAGCTTGAATGGATTCACACCTCTTTACCTCCTTCAGAAATGCAGCCAAATGGATAAATGTTTCCTCCTGCTCCACTGTATTTCTCTTTGTGCACTTTATTTTTTACCTTTGCCTCTTAAGTGATAGTCCATTAACTTCACCATTGCCCTGAGCCCCTTCACTGCCCTCCTCCACCAGAACAGGGTGCTGCTTGCATTCTCAATGACTCTTTCATAAGATTCACTACACTGTCAAGAGACCCATAAATAGCCAAAAAAGCCCTCCTGTGCAGAGTTTCCATAGAAACCAGAGAGTGGAAGTTTTTCTTTTGTCTCAGACTTCTTTGCAGCAGACAACAACTCCAGATGAGCAAGCTGTGTCATGAGGTTCTGCTGTGAGAGCGGGGTTGCTCATCTGAAGGTCTTGAGGTGACAGCATTATTGGAATGCCAGTGGGAGAAAGTTATCTTCACCGTCTATTCATCATCTCTTCTCTTTGGGTTGATACATTTGCATTGTTGTTTTCAGAGATGTGTATTTATTTCAGGTTTTACAGCTCCCATTTATTTATAATGTGAGATGTCTGATTTCTGCATTGTTCGTCTTTTTGTGTCTGATTGCATTCCCAGTTAGTTTGCTTGGATAGTTGTGTCAGTGACCTGTGAAACTGTCTCTGTCTGGCCTGGCTTGCCAAAGCCTTTGCCTGATATCCTTTTGTCTGGTAAGTAATCAGCTCTCTTTTTTGCCTGTCTGTGGCCATGTTCATGTATGTGACACCAAGAAGCCCTCAGGATTTGAGGGGCAGTGAAGGAAGGCTGCCTCACATTGGTCATAAACAAGGCCATTAGCAACCAATTTGAAGTAATGGAGCACTAATGAAAACAAGATGGCCCCTGCCCTCAGAATTCCTCACTTCCATGTGTCACTGCCTGTGCTGCACACTGCAGTGTTGGCGGCCGGGTCTTCAGTAAACAGTAACTTGGTAATGAACAGCGAATGTTTTATGGCCCCTTGGTCAATTTGGTAGATGCTAATGCTCCTCCTACTTGAACAATGTGTGAGATGTTTTGGTAGTACAAGGCAGACCAGACAGATTACGCCCCCCCACCCTTTTATTTGGCAGTAATGCCCCCTGCTTGTCCACCACCCCCTGCAGAGCTCCTGCAGGATTCCATATGGAAGCGGAGACTTGTCTGGCTTGGAGATGCAGGGTGGTAAGGGTTTGTGTCTACTGCGGTTACACAATGCTTGAACAGCTGACACAGCAAAATTGACCTGTAGTCTTCACAGAACAGCTGTGATGAGAAGCAATTGTACTTAAGTAATGGCAGAGCATTGTTTCACACTGCATTTGATTCACATTTCAGGTTCATAATTTATTGTGATTACATTTGTCTCTGGATGTCTGTCTGAGCTAAGCCTAATCCTTCCTTTATGAAGTGTCTCTCTCAAACATTGTTGCATAAAGGCAAGTTGTTAGTTTAATTATTGCCATTTGACCTAGTCTTACCTCTGTGGCACTACGTGCACGCATGCATTGTCTTTTTATGCCTGTCTGCTCACTGGTTGTTGACATTTTGCTGTGCTGCTGAGCAGAACACTTGTGAAATTCAGTAATCATCCAGTGTTGTGGAAGAGAACACTATTGCAGCCAAATCCCCTTAGCACTCAGGTCTAATTGCATTATCTGCAATAAAGGAGTAATTGCACATACCAGCTGATGCCCTGTATTGGGCTTGATTTCTCACTCTCTCTCTCTGTTGGTTTGCTTGTGTGTGACATCATTTTTCTCCAGTCTGTAAAAAGGCAAACTGACTCTATTTGAGTTTCCTGGTATAGCCTTTTCAGTAAAAAACAAAGCTCTATTGATAAACCAATATCTGGTATAACAAAGGTATGAAAGGAGCACATTTTCTATTTATCTAACTGATACTGTACAATGGCACATTTTACACTCTTAAATTCAGTGCATATCAGTAGACAACATATGCATGCAGTCTGCTGACCAAAACATTGATGTCACCATGTTAGCTGAGGACACCATCACCAACAATTTTGGGGAAAAAAGGCCTGGAGTCAGCACAAAATTACAGTAAAGGACAGAAGCAGGCTAAAATGCTCAACTTTGGCCAAAACATTTCTGATATCAGAAAGAGAAACAACATTCAGATTTGTGGAAAGGTATTGTGAAATGGATGTTAAGTTGTACATACACAGACACAGGCATGCCCAGTCCATCCATTCATCCATTAATTTATTTATGGTGGTTCACAGTTGTTAATGTTTTGTTTTTTGTTTTTTTTCTTAATTAGACAAGTATGGTGGAGAGAGAGAAGGGATGGCATACAGGGGATATTTGTTTTGAAATCTCCTTGAAATCTCATGTTTTGTTATTTATGATAAAAAGTCAAAGAACAAATAATTGCAACTGTTGTGACAATATATTGGATAGTCAATAACAGATTATTCTTCAGCATGTTACAGTTACCTTGCTGAGAATGTCTCCTCTGTATACATAATAAACACACTCAGCCTCTTAATCTCAGCTCTTAAAACTATCACAGAGGCCATAAAAAATCACGCACATAAATCTAACATGAAACCAAGAATTCTTTGCATTTATTTGATAATTGCACAATTATTTATGTCACTGTTTAGTGATTTTCTTCTATTTGCATAATGAGTCAGTAGTGCTTGCTTGTGTTGACATTTCCTCAGTTTCACCAACTTTTGTTCCATTTTGTGTCGTTATTGAGTACTTAAAGTTAACTCATGCTGTAAGTGGCTGCTGTTGATGTGTCTAATCATCTACTTAAAATCTTTTAAGAAGCTGGAAGGTATTAGATAATGCCTGCAGACTCATTACGGGAGCAACCGTCTGATACAGCTACCCGACGGTGGCTTATGCTGCCATATAATTACCTCCATAAACTTAAACTGCAGATGGACAGGACAATTTGAGAGGTGGAGGACGGTAAAAAAAGAACATGCTTGCTCTTCCTCTGACTGGAAATAAAGGCCATATCTGATACAGATTTCTCTTCTCATTACTTTTTGATGCTGGAACCCAAACTAAGGTCTGGACAGCACTGTGTCTGTGGCTGTGAGATTCATGCAGAGATTCATTCATTCATGTTCTAGACCCCCAAACTGACTTTCAATAAGTTGCTGACACCCATTTGAAGTGATGTTGCAACTTGGGGACCCTTATATCAAGATATATTTTGGTTTATGTTAATGATTCACAAGCATTTAAACACAAGCATTAAAACTCAAATCTAACATTGATTCAGCATTGCGGAACTGACCTTTTAGATATATGATTTAATGAATATAAATATAGTTTTCTTGTCATTTAAATTTAGTAATATATTTTTTAATTCTTTTTTTCCCTGATTTTCCTTTGTTCTTGTTTTATTTTGTGAGAATTTTCTGTTGATTTCTGGTGAATACATGAACACGAACAAACTTGATGAGATAAAATAAGATTGAAGAACACGGTAAAATGTTTGCTTAATGTCTGCATTATAACAATTTCTAGTGAATGCAGTGAAATTGAACTATTACTCATTTTGCTGAGGACCCCTGGAAGTCCCTCAATGACCCCATCCACTTTGAAACCCACTGCCTCAATACAATCTCTCCTCATTCCTGGGGAGGGGCAAAAGCCACAAAGGCAAAGATGAGCTGTGTGTGTGTGTGTGTGTGTGTGTGTGTGTGTGTGTGTGTGTGTATGCTCCCTCTGAAGTTGAGCTAACAACTACATCGCCTCAGGGCTCTCTTTTACAGCCTCTCCTACCTTCCAACTCTCTCTCTCTCTCTCTCTTTCTCTCTCTCTCCTCGTTTTGAAGAGGATCAGTCAGAATAAATTAAAACACGCCTGAATTCAAATTCAAAATGAAAATGTATTCCTTTAATGTTGTCATGGATTTTTTTTTTTGCCTCATTGTCTGTGGAGTTAAAGGTTCGTCGATTGTTCTTGCCAACCTTGACCATCAAAAACCTCACGAGGATTTTTTCAAAGGAGGATTAGGGAGCTGGACGCTGACTGAAATGAATAATTTCACCCTCAGAACTAGAATAGAGCAGAACAGTCATTGTAATGCGTGCCGCAGTAAGTCAGCTGGTACAGAATAAAATGACGATTATATCTTTGCTGTGGTGGTTATAAAGTGTGTCACACCGTGGATGTTTGGACCTGGTGTGTTACATGAGCTTAAGAGACAACTCAGGACAGACGAGCTCCTCCTTCATTAAATCAAATGAGCCTGTAGAAGGAAAAAAAAACCCAAAAAAAAACCAGAGCCTCTCCTTGGCTTTGAGTCAAAACAGAAGCACAGAGGCGCAGTCTAGTCGGCCTGACGGTGCGCGCCGTGATGATGGAAGTGACTGGAAGTGAGAACCGCCAATTAGGTAACCGTGCAGGCTGCACTTTGGGTCCAACACGTTTTGTTAACTGTTGGGAAGCAGCGGTGGAGGCGCAGGGCGGTGATCTCTGTGTGTTACTGCTTCTACTGCACTTCCTGACAGTAAGAGTGGAGCATATGTTGTTCATTTGATTAAAATATGAGAGAAAATCAGGGGAATCAGGGGTGAGACTCTTCTTTTTTGCAGAGTCTCATCCATTTTTCATTACTTTTTATTTTTATTTCGTGTTGACTTTTTGTTTTCAGTGTCAGTTCAGCTTTATTTGTCAGGGGTGAGCTTCAAAAAGGTCAGAAAAAGTATTGCGTAATAAAAACCTAATAAAACATCATACACTGAGGACAGATGAACAACCAAATAAATTGACAGAAGGATTTTTCTCTATAGTTTCACTTTATTTAAGGTGTTTTTTTTTCTAGTTTTTTTTTTTTGTCTACTTTTTTTAAGCTAACGAAGATGTTGTTCCACACTTAGCTTTCATTATCTCATTAGTTTTTGTTAACAGTAATAACCTTGATGTAAACATTATCACTTGCCAGGTAGGCTAAAGCCGAGAACCCCTGAAGGTAGAAAATGCATAACCCGGAGAGGTGCAGCCTCTAAAATAATATCCTTGAGTACTTGAACAAGCTGACGTCTGTATCTAGGTGTGTATTTATTTAAATGTGTGTGTGTGTTTACCTGTAACCGCGGTAGTCATCGATGATGTTCTGGACCAGAGGAGAGGACAGGGGCTGGTGGCCGTGGCCGTGGCCGGGGGCGATCGGCAGCGTGCGATTGGCTCTGGGGTCCCAGGTGTAGTGTCCGTGGGCGGGGTCAGCGCCCGCCCCTCCCCTCCTGCGCCGAGGCAGGGTTCCGTGAATGGAGATTGGCTGGTACGCCGCAGCGGGCAGCTCTGATAGGCTGGCGCCCTGCCCAGGAAAACTGGAGGAAGGAAAGGAGAGAGAAGGAGTTAATGATCCGGTTACGGAGCGTTTTCAAATGTTTTAATATTTATGCAAAATCTGACTAAAAAGAGCAAAGTACTTAAGAACACGCTAAAGTCAGCCTCAATGAGAGAAAACTTATTTTTTTCTTTTTGCTTATCAAACTACTTGGTGAGACACTGAACCAGCAGAGCGACTAAAAGATCAGATGTTTGTACTTTAAACTGTTTTGATGACCTACTTTTCTTCTGAACAGGTGATAGCTAATCTGTCAGAATTTACCGTTGTTATTTTGATTAACATACTAGCTTAGAAAGGCTATGGCAGCATCGTGTGGCTGGTAACTTCAACAAGAAATGCTCTAACTGCAAATCAGTTTAGTCAGGTGTTTTTTCTAGAATTATCTGTAGAAATGTTTTGATAGCCCTCGGGTCTTTGGCGGCTCAGACTCTTACTCACCCGGGTTTGGAGCTGAGGAGATCCATGGAGGAGGCGAGGGAGGCCTGGAGCCTCCTGGAGGAGCAGGTGCCGCTGCTGGGGGAGCCGAGGGAGGTGTTGGGCACCCCGGGGTGGGCGCTGCCTCCTCCCAGGACATGGTGTGTGTGGAGAGACCTGGGCAGACTGGCAAAACGCCCCTCCGCCATCATCCTCAACTCTGGAGCGAGAAAGAGAGAGAGAAGAAGAAGAAGAAGAAGAAGAAGGAGAGAAGAATCTTTAAAAACTGAAATCAGCATTTTGACGCTTCAGGTTTGAATGTTTTCGATCTCCATCTTAAAACAGAAAGAGGAGAAATTCAATCGAGGAATGTCAAGTTCCAGTTTCACTCCACGATACTGACTGCCTCACTTGTCTGTGCTTGTCAGGGCAGAGAGTTCACCAGTCAGTCAGTCAGTCAAATTAGCTGTGGCTGACAAACTGTAAAATTAAGTTAATAACGTCTGGTTATTGATTATAGTGTTAAACGCACTCAGCGAGATGCTACACCCGTCCACTCTGTTTTGGTACATATGCTCCTTGGATTGTAATGTGTCAAACTTTCATGTCCCACCTTCATCTTGATCTTTGTCTGATTGGGAAAAAAAATCATAGCAAAGGTCAGGACCTCTGTCTGCCAAGTCACTACACTTAGTTAAATTTAATTTAAATCCAACATCTGAAAGAAACACTCCAGTTGACATACTAGACATATGATTTATTTTCTTGAGAAACTGCCCAAATTCACTTCACTTTTTATCAACAAAAATTCATTTTGGTGAGAGTGACTCGATGGAAAACAGGCATCTTTGTAATCTTTTTAAATTCTTGACCTCTTAGTGTTTTATGTAGAATATGTAGAGCTTTTCTTCATAAGGCTGTGAGGCTCATGGAAAAGTGAGTGATTTGATGTGAAGGCTTGGGGATACACTTTCCTGAAGGTCACGTCACCTCACATGGTTATGATCACCTGGGAAATACAGTTATGTAACCATGGTAACACAAGACAAGGAAGTGGGTGAGGTCACAGTGTGGTGGCATCACCCTGAGGTGAGATACATGATCAGGAACACACACACACACACACACACACTGACATACTCTAACAAATAATTTGATACATGATACACACATGAGACATACAGCAGGTTCCAAAGATACACACAAACACATGCATACGTAGAAGACTGCATGCACTCACATGCCTGATGCTCACACACACCCTCTCACACACACTCTCATACCCTTTCGCATCACACACACACACATGGCCTGGAGAGAGGTGATGCCTGTTATTGCGTAACATCACACAAAGACGTTTCACCTAAGAAACATGACTGGTCAAAGACGGCTGATGCTGATAACTGACTTTGCTTTGTTGGTTTTCCTTTGGCTTTTTAATATTAAATATGTATGAAAACTTTCCATTAACTACACATGCATTGGTTAATGATGTGTAAAAGCTATAAAACACCTTGAGGGTATTATATGGGACTGATATGGGATCTATGAGATGTGTTATTTGGATTTAAAAACACAAATCTGTTTCATTTAAAGCAAAGCACTACATTTTCCTCCCACCCATACGAACACACAGGTCGATAGTTCCCACCCTCTGTTACAGTCCACAGGAGGGTTTCCTAAAATAGCGCCCCCTACTGGCATCAGGAGATATACCACAAGTCATGGTGTGCATGCCTCAAAACACTTGGTTAAGGTTAGGGTATGGCTGAGGTTAAGATTAGAGGACCTTTATCGTCATGGTGACATTAATAAACATGCAGATACAAAGAAAACAAAACCTTCAGAAACAAGTCACTTAACTTTAAAACGTAACTATAGGTTGTAATAAGCTACTTGTACTAACAACCTATGGAATTGTTTGTTTGTTTGTTTGTTTGTTTGTTTTGTTTGTTTGTTTTTCGCTGGAGGACAGTTT